>JAOVVB010000043.1:16503608-16514164 GCA_028570985.1 Heterobranchus longifilis
TGGGGGGTGGGTGGGTCAGGAGGACAGTGTGTGTGTGTGGGTCAGAGTGGTGCTGCTTTTCACCCCGTTTTCACTTCTTTATTCCTTTCCTCATTAACGGGTTTTTTTCCCGCCAGAATCACTTTCGCGCGACACCAGTGCTGGTTGCTTGGTAACGCTGACGATCCGTATCCGAGTGAATGAATGAGTAGACCGTACAGCTTCAACTCCCTCTCTTTACTTAATCATTATTGCGATTATTATCATCATTGTTTTACATTTTCGACGTCTTATTTCTGGAAGAAATATCTGTCACTATATCAGTCCCTTTTTTTGTTGTTGTTGTTGTAAAATAGCGTTAATTCTGTCCACTCGCTAACTAGGCTAACTTTCTTTCCGCCTGCTTCCGTCGTGGGGTCGCCACAGCTGGACCGTCTGAACCGCACGCGACTTGGCACAGGCTAACTACTCACCTGTCCGTTACCTTTATTAAAAGAAAGTTATCTCACGACCTTCATATTTTTTTCTCTCCAAAATGACTTAAATGCGGTTGCTTGGTAACTGGTAGTAGCGCTGACGATTCTATCACTCTGAGTGAATAAATAAATGTTACAGCTTAAATTCTCTCTTTTTACCTCATTATTATTATTATTTTACATTTTTTATGTGCTGTATCTGTAATATCCGACACTGTATCAGTTCTTCTTTTTTTGTTATCGAACAATATTGATAAAGCTCTACACTAACTTTCTTTTGGCTGCTCACGTCAACCCACTGTCTTTCTGGTGTGCCCGGGTGGCAATGGCACAGATGCTTGGGCCGATCATCGTTGCTTGCAACTGTATATATATATATATATATATATCCTATCTTAAAATAGCGATAATTCTCTCCTCTTGTTAACTAGGCTAACTTTCTTTCGCGTGCTCCCGTTAAGGGGTTGGACACAGCGGACCATCCGATCTGCCCGAGACTCAGCACAGGTTTTACACTAACTAGTTAGCTAACTAGGCTAACTACCCACCTCAATGTCCATTACTTTATTTCCCTTTACATTATAAAAAAAAATATATATATATAAAGCTTGTGTTTTTTTGTATAAACTAATTAAGTTAACTATTAATAATTAAATTATTACGTTTCTAATTAATAAAATGTTAGTATTTATGTATGTATTTATTTATTTATTTAGCAATTTATCTTTATTAACATATTCAGGGAAAATTAGCTGCCTTAGCTGCTAGCTTAACTTATCTTAGCTACAGCTGCAGCTACAGCAGGATAGCAAACTATTACTAATGATCATTATCTAAATATAAAGAAGAAATGGCTGATCTTAAATGAAGAAACCTGTTGTTATTTAACCTGTCTAATTCCAACCACACTGCTTTAAAAAATTACCTCAGAAATAGGAGCATTAGCGGCGAAGCTAATTTTGTAGCCTGACAACAGCTCACTGTGTGTGTGTAGTTCTACGCTACAATACATCATTAGCAATACGTCCCCCAAAAAGTTTTTTTCTAAGCGGGAAGGTGCGAGGACTTGATGATCGTACGATTACGAACTGTCTTGTTGCCGCCACTGCTCCTCACGGTCGCGCTCTTCGTAGCCGGGACAATGGGTTGTCTCCAGAGCGTGACATGTAAGCCGCGCGTGCGGCGCGAGAACGTTGTGGTGTACGAGGTGTCTGCGTCGATCGACCGGAGCCCCACGGTGGTGGAGGAGAACTCACCTATTGTGCTGCGCTATCGGACGCCCTACTTCCGCGCCTCCGCTGGGGTCGTCATGCCGCCCGTGCCCAGGAACGAGACGTGGACGGTGGGCTGGATTCAGGCGTGTACGCAAATGGAGTTCTACAACACGTACGGGGATGCCGGGGTGTAAGTATCCGCAGTGACCCCAAACAGAGCATCACTTCTCAATAATTAATAATAATAATAATAATAATAATAATAATATATCACATTTCAAATGAATTAAAAGAAAAGATTTATACTTTTAAATAAAGTTTAAATAATCCTGTAGTTAAGCATTTGCTTAGCAGGGGGCGATGCAGTACTCCAGGATGCTTGTCCTGGAAAGCTTCTCGTTCTGCACACTTGTATATTATCCTAGTTGATGTCTAAGTGTCTGATGTGTCTCCTATCCCGGTGCATGATGGGTAATTAATGAAAAAGAGGACAAGCATTCATTCTATTTTATTACCTCTTCAATGAAATGCTTCTTTCCTTCATCTCACCTGCCCCGGTTTCGACCCTCCATCGTGGTGATTTTAATAAACTAATTTTAGAATTAGTTAAATATGAATATAAATAGATTTTAAATAAGTTTTATAATAATAATAAAGGTCTGAACGAAAGATCACTCTCTCATTCCTCCATCCACTCGCCTTGTCTGACTTCTGACCCCTGAATGTTTCCTCCCGCTGCAGGTCGAGCTGGGAGCTGCCGGAGCTGCGCGAGGGCCGCGTGAAGGCCATCAGCGACTCAGACGGTGTCAGCTACCCGTGGTACGGCAACACTACAGAAACGGTGACCATCACGGGTCCGACGTCCAAGCCGTCGCGACTCACCGTCAGCATGAACGACAACTTCTACCCAAGCGTGACGTGGGCGGTGCCAGTAGGTGAGAGCAGTGCCCCGGCACTCACCCGCGTCACACGTGACCAGAGCTTCATCACATGGTTAGTAGCGCTGAACAATGTGACGCGTGAGAAGATCCTGCTGCAGACCATACGGTGGCGGATGCGGGTCGACATCGCTATCAATCCCATGATGCCGCTGGGTTCGCGAGCCACTCTGGTCAGCCGGACGCAACAGGAACAGCCGCTCATCCCGTCCAACAACGAGCCCATTCCGCCAAACGCACTGGCGCGACCCAACGCCAACGATGCGCAGGTGTTAATGTGGAGGCCACGGAGGGGGCCGCCGCTAGTCGTCATCCCCTCCAAATAGGGCAGCTAGTCACACCTGCAGCGCTGTGCGATGTGGAAAAAACACCTCCGTTAGTGTCCCGTGCAGGGGCATCATGGGAAATCGGGTCGGTGGACGGTTTTACAAACCCGTGTCGGCACGCAAGCAATGCATCATGGGAAACGAAATCACGGGTTAGCTCAGTGACGCTCTGGCGGCAAATCAGTCCTGTCTGTCTGGTGACTGGAGCTCCTCTGTGCAGGAAGATTAGCGCCCAGGTCACGATCGGCGATCGATACGGATGCGGCCTGCGTCGTGTCTGAGCGGAGTCATGTGACCCCACACAGGCGACGTGGCTCTGAACGAGGAGTTTCATTTAGTGTGATGAGCTTTAGATCTTTACACTGCTTTATGGGACGCTAGCAGAGACGCTTAGCTAGCAGACACCATACACAAGGTGTAGCATGATTAGCAATGTCTCTCACACACACACACACACACACACACACACACACACACAGAAAGCCAGTAGGAGTGCGTTTATGCTCCTGCCTGATCTGGAACGAGTTTCTCCTCACTCCTCCTCACTCAGGTGCTGCACAGTGGCCAGTTTCCATATAAGCACACACACTCCATCTGTCCTCCGTCCCCTCCTGCACCCCCCCTCCCTCCCCGTCTGTCCTCTGTCCTGTCCCATCCTCTCTCTCACAGCGATCATTTTTCATCTATTCAAACCAAGCCAATATCTGCTAATCACCTCTTACACGCACACACACACAAACACACACAAATGAAGCGAATGTGGAAATAAATGCTTCTTCTCTGCGAAATGAAGTTGCCTTCAGATGTTAGTCTGCATGTGTTTAGATTCTCCGTCAGTCTGTGTTTCTATCTCTCTAAATTATTCTCTCAGTTTAGTTCCTCACCCTTTAACTGTTTTAAGCCTACAAAGTAATCATGTGACTAAGGTGATCACGTGACTAGAGGTCTTTCTCTTTTACACACACACACACACACACACACACACACACACACACACACACAGCTTTGTAATTAAAACCAGGACGTTTTTTTCACCAGCAGCATATTTTAACGTCACAACTGATGATGTTTTTCTTAGAGGAAAATGAAACTAGTTTCACAAAATGTAAAAAAAAACAAATCAATAATTATGATAATAATAAAAGAAAAGGAATGAAGAACGTTTCTTAAAGATCGACACCCAACGGCTCCGCAGCTGATTTCACTTCGACTGTCGCTTCTTCGTATCCATATGAAGTCTATGCAATGGCTACACACATGCTAGCTAACCGTGGAGAGGAAGAAGAAGACCACGGAGGAACGTTCTGGAAGCGACGGCGGAGAGTCGGGTTTTCTTGCATGCCAAACTTGGAAACAAAACCGTGCTGTGTTTCTGTCGTTTCTGTCAAAGGGCTCCGAGCTCTTCGGGGTTTAGGCTTCGAATAAAACACTACTGAGCATCTTTAAAGCAACGACGTCTTGCTTTTATTTCAGTAAACACAAAGATATTGACCATTGTTAAGTGCAGGCACAAACACACACACACACATTCACAGAGCGTTTCTCAGGAAACCGCTGACAATACAGTTCATGTAAACCTTAAAGTGAGGGAGACGTTTGTGACAATCATACGATAGTACAACACGTCGTGTCTTTAATACTGTGCAGCCGCGTCTCGACGGCGTCCTCGAGACGACTGAAAAAACTGCTCTGCGTCCTCGTCCGCGTGTAGCGTCTCATCCCTGATCTCTCGCTCCGTCCGGTCAGCAATACCGAGTCGCATGTCCTACAGTCGCATGCCCGTCCTCTTAGGGTTTGCTGGGGTTCGCGGCGGGTTTCCAGTCGTAGCCGTAGAGAAACGTTGCCGAGATGACCAGCACGGTTCCCACGAAGAACAACCTGCAGGACAGAGAGGAGAAACAAAACACAAACAATGAATATGATAAAGTGTAATGAATTAAATTTTCAGTTCATTTGTTTATAAGGTGGGCGGGGCTACATTTGGCGCACAGAATTTGGTGCCCATGGCGTACGCTGTATGTTTCTCGAGACCACCTCTTTAAGTAAACACGCCCTTAACCACCTGATTACATCACCGCTTCCAACCACATGATCCACAAGCGCAGGAAGTGGAAAAAAACCTGATTATATAGTGTGAGAGTAATTTAGGCCTACCTCAGTACAGGTGAAGAAATCACTATCTATCACTAGCAGGGTTCGAAGGCATGCAATCTAGTTATATTGATTGATTACAGACATCATAAAGCTCATAGACACTCAGATTGTATATGTATAAATAGGAGTGACGGTGGTGTAGTGGTTAGCGTTGTTGCCTCGCCTCGGCTCTGAGTTCATGGAGTTTGCATGTTCTCCCCACGCTCGGTGGGTTTTCTCCCACAATCCAATGACGTCCAGATTAGGCTAACTGCTGTTACCAAAATTGCCCATAGTGTGTTAAACGAACGTGTGTGTATGTGCGTGCCCTACGATGGATTGGCAACTTGTCCATGGCGTACTCCATCTACGTCTCCTGGGATAGGCTCCGCCCACCCACCCCCTGCAACCCTGTGTACAGGTTTAAGACCTGTATAAACGATGAGACAATATATGTGTTCTGTCTATATAACTTGCGTTCATAAAGTCCCTCCGCTGTGGCCGTGTAGAGTAAGTTATAGGAAAATGTTTATTTAATGAAACTCATTATTATTCTCATGTACACTCATGTATTTATTAATTAAATTTCGCACAGTATCACGATGTGGTTATTCTAGTCTTCAAAAAATGCTGCTAAGTAAATCTGTGTATTTATCAAAAACATGCTCCGCTGGAAAAACACGTTCTTCAATGGTTAACATTCTCACATAAAAATACACAGCTGACGTTCAGCACCACTACTGTACGCGGCTGAGGCGGAGACGATGTCTGAACACACTGTATATGCACACACACATACACACACACACACTGAGTCAGACAAAAAATTGTATACACACTTAAGGAAAAGAAAAACTTGTATAAATATTTAAATACTAAATGTATTGCTATATATTATATATTGATATATATGATAATATTGATGAAGATAATACCATGATAATATTAGTAACATGATGTTAATACAATATACATCATACTATTTTTCTTTTTCCTGAAGTGTCTATACATTTTTTTGGTTAACTCTATATAGTGTAAATTCAAGTCAATTAAATTATATTTGTGTATCATTTTTGGTCATTGTTGCAAAGCAGCTTTAGAGAATCTAAAAACATTTATGGAAATGTGAATGTGTGCGAATCAGAATGATCAGATCGTCCCTGATGAACGAGCCGAGGGCGACGGCGCTGAGGGAAAAACTCTTAGGAAGAAACCTTGAGAGGAACCAGACTCCACAGGGAACCCATCCTCATCTGGGTGATAACAGATAGCAGGGATTGATCTGCAGATATATACTGTACATCTTCTCAAGACGTATCTGTTTCATCTATACTTGGACTAATCCCCCTGTCCCACCTACCAAAAAAAAGCTTCTTCCCAATTTGACTAATGACACTTAGTAAATAACCTACTAACCCAGTGTAAGTATCTATCCAGTGACGAAAACTTCAAAGCACTTTTTGTAAGTCGCTCTGTGTAAGAGCGTCTGCCAAAAGCCTAAATGTAAATGTAAATGTTTAAGGTCAGTATTGCGTCTAACTGTTGCCGTTTTTTCATTTATTTATTCTCATAACAAGTTCAGCTTCAGTAGGTTGGGGAGGTTATATCTACTTTTATAATAAATAAATAAATAAATTATATTTTTTGGTCATCAGAAATATTGTAAAGTGCAATTTAAGGTTTTAATGACATTCTCAAATTTCAGCAAGATAATTAGAATACTGTGTCATTTTTGCTCTACAACGACCAATATTTAGCCTAAAAGTCCTTTATTCCCAGAACTGGCCGGATCCGGCCGGACGTCTGTACTGGGGTGTTGCCCGCTCAATCAGTCCACGCCTGCTGGGTCGCCTCTGGATGATCACATACAGAAATAAATCACCCACAGACGTTTTCAATTCCAGAGGTGGACGGCCCGGCTTCAACAAGAATTAGTTCCATACACGTGTGAGAGAGAGAGAGAGAGACTGCACTATCCCTGCTTATCCCAAGAGGCCGCTGTTTATCCACTGCAGTATGAGTCTAACCTCTGACTCTGTCCGTTCTCTTTTTCTGTCCTCACACCAAGGATTTCTTTCTTTCTTAATATCTTTCCTAAATCGCGAAATCTACTCTTCCTGCGCTGAGGGAGCGACAGAACTCCGACTCGACCAGCCGGTCAGTTTACTTAGACATCTCCTCCTGAAATACACCAGAAGATGATCGGTTTTTATAACCGGAGCTTTTCCCAGTGTCCTCCAGACCTAACGATGCCACGGCGTCTAACTGAGACACACTTCTGATTCAGACGAGCGATAGAAATATTCACGGGTGGATTTCATCCTGAAGTCTGAAGGCCGGCGATATTTTCCCCCGAGCTCCTCGCTCGGCTCTGAACAACATCCCTAAATGTGGAGGATGTGAACAGGATACCTGGTAGGATTGAAGTCGTGGAGCAAAAAGTAGGAGATGAGGGTGGATAACAGGATGGAGGCGGACATGGCGAAGCTCTTCAGGATGTTATCCGCGTACTTGATGACCGCCGCGACAATCAAGCCACCCATAGCCTGGAGACCAAAACGAAGCCAGAGGTTAAACCAATCATTACATCAGGAAGAGAAATTGACAGAGAGAGACAGAGAGAGAGAAAAGTGTATAAATGATTCACCTGTAGAATCACCACCACCCAGGTCACGCTGTTATATCCTTGTAAAATCCCATTCTCCCGGACCTTATCCCCATCCTGCGCAAACACTCCGATCAACCCGAAGATTAGACCAAACAAACCTGCAGGGAGGGGACAGAACGCAGACTAAATATACATCCAGTCGCAAAACAATCAAGCGGTGTAGACGTTCTCACTGACCCAGCTGAATGTTGCGGATCCAGACGCTCTGCTTCGTCTCTTTCAGGATCTTCTCGAAGTAAACGCCGGCGAAGCCGCTGGAGAAACAGGCGATCAGCACGGCCAGCACGCCGATTAACTGCGATCCCGCAGCCACCTCCTGCACCTCGGAGCTGGACACAGACTGCGCCGGCCACTGAGGGAGACATGAAGACACAGGGTCTTACGCTCATCACCTGTCGCTCTGTGCTTGTCTGTGTGTACAGAGTTTTTTATTTGTCTGCAGCGCCGGGTCTGTGTTTACACGACACTCCTGAGCCCTGTCTGTCTTCTCTTTTCAGCTTTAACAAGTTGGAGAAGTTGCACTGAGACCTTTCAGCCAATCAGCTTACAGCACAGGAGTGACGATGTGTACAGATAAAGTGTCATCACGAGATCCCTGAGTCAAGGGAATCTTCATCTTTGCTTTCCCCGTATCAGCACAAAAGCTGCTCTGAGCAGCGAAATTATCAATCCAGCAGGCTGTCAGGGTTATAACCCATGGCCACGCCCTTTCACATGAGGGGTGCCATGTCACAACATAACACATGTGGGATAAAAAAAAACAAAAAACAGTTTACAATTCAAAATACAATTAGCCCTCGCAGAAATCCATAGTCCGGTCAATTATGCTTGGACGTGCCTCCCAGTCAGACTATCCAGGAAACGGTTTAAATTAATCTAATATTTAAAACAAAACTCACAAGCACTTTAAAATCACAAAGAAAATAAACAAAGGTGATCATCCGGTCGTTCTCACCTGCACGAAAGCGATGCCTATCATCAGAATGAGTAACGAGAGCCACTGCGCCACACCGAGCCTCTTCCCGAGCATCGACACGGAGAACAGGGCGGTGGTCAGGATCTTCAGCTGATACGTAACCTGGAAAACAAACCCACAACCTCCTGTTCATCAGCTCGTACATTCAACCCTTTCCAGAAACGCCCGTGTTTGTTTGTCAGAGTGAGTGACGTGAGGTGGGCTGGGTCACCTGGTACGTAGCGGCATCCAGGTGGGACAAAGCCAGGTAGAGCAGGTTGTTCTGCAGCGTGTAGATGCCCGACGGGATCGCAAGCTTCATCGTGTCTAACGGTTTGTGGACGATCTCCTCCTTCAGGACCTGATTCAGGCCTCGAACACTGAACCCTGAGGAACGCAAAACAGGACAGGCTAGAGGAACGCTGGCACGAACGCACGATAGAATACTGCACTTCCAGAAGAGAATGTAAAACCCTGAACCCTGGGAGATAAAATCAGCGTAATGATTGATTGATTGATTGATTGATTAACTGGTTCTCAGCTTTTTTAACTTAAAAAATACATTCTGAAAAAGCTACATGGAATATTTCAAATTTTAAAATAATAGTTTATGTTAGAAATGTTCACTCACAGAACGTGCTTTTATTTAAAAATTCATTAGTTTCATCAGTTAGATGTTATTTTTATTAGGAGTGAGTGATATACAACAAGAAGACAAGTGGTTAAGGGATTGGACTACGGTTCGGAAGATCCCAGGTTCAAACCCCACAACCACCAAGTTGCCACTGTTGGGCCCTTGAGCGAGGCCCTTAACCCTCAACTGCTCAGATGTGTAATGAGATAAAAATGTAAGTCGTTCTGGATAAGAGCGTCTGCAAAATGCATAACTGTAATGTAAATGTAGCAGGGGATTATATGGAGAAATAAGGGGAGTTTTTATGCTCAGAGTTGTGTTTAACCTGAACACACCATTTTTATTGGTATTGTGTTAGCTATGAATTTACGAATAATTACGTAAACATTTTAGCGTCTCTAAAGCTTAAATTTTAAGGCCCTTAACCCTCAACTGCTCGGATGTAAAATGTGGGCGTCTGCTAAATGTAGCAGACGCCCACGTTTTTACGAATAAAATATAAGAATAAAAGGTTAAACATTTAAGAATAAAAGGTTTTGTCTGTACATTGGTCAGAACTCACTCTTTCAGTGATCTCTTTACGTTTCTTACATTGGAGGACCAGAAACCAGTCAGAAAAACCTCCAGGCGAACTTGTCACAGCATCATGCAAAACTGGCGGGAGAGAATTTAATGGAATTTTTTCCGGTTCTTCGGTGTTTGCCTGATGTTAAGCCTGCATCATAAATGACATCAGAAAGTCAAGAAGTGGAAGTGAAGTTATGAGCGGTTTTGTGCCAGATCAGGTCACAGCAGCACCCCGAGGTGAGTGTGGCTTTACATTTCATTTAACAGAGCTAATCAACATGATAGTTTACAGTAAATACACAGTTAAGCATGGCTTACTCCAAGTAAGGTATTGACAGATAATTGTATGTTTATTCTTCCTGCAGGAAGTTTAAAACCGTGACGTTAATAACAAGAATTGATATAAAGCGCCACTATGAGATGAAACACGGGTCGTTAGAGCGAACATATCCATGTTAAATACCTGAACTGAGTGTTAAGTGTTATGTGCTAAAATCAAAATGTTGAGAGAAACATTGATGTTATAAATATGTTGTGTCGGATTTAATTTAATCATCTTATTATCTAATTATCTACAGGGAGGGCATTTAGTGTAAACAAGGCGTAAGATACTCAACCTTACAGAATGGGATTTCTTTGTATTAATAAGTTAGACAGAGAGTTTTG
>JAOVVB010000043.1:16523459-16537780 GCA_028570985.1 Heterobranchus longifilis
CTCTGTCTCTCTCCATCTCTCTCTCTCTCCCTCTCTGTCTCTCTCTCTGTCTCTCTCCCTCTCTCTCCCTCTCCCTCTCTGTCTCTCTCTCTCTGTCTCTCTCTCTGTCTCTCTCTCTCTGTCTCTCTCCATCTCTCTGTCTCTCCCTCTCTCTGTCTCTCCCTCTCTCTCTGTCTCTCTCCTCTCTCTGTCTCTCTCTGTCTCTCTCCCTCTCTCTCCATCTCTCTGTCTTTCTGTCTCTCTCTCTCTCTGTCTCTCTCCCCTCTCTCTGTCTCTCTCTCCATCTCTCTCCCTCTCTCTCCCTCTCTCTCTCAGACTAATGCACTAAAGGCTTCTGATCCGCACAAGATGCAAATAACAAGGAGGCAAAAAATCATTTTTTAGACATGTTTTTTTAATGTGTAATTAAACAAAATTAACACAAATACATTATCTAAACTATAATATCACATGATGTCTGTTATATTATATGAACTCACTGAAATGTGTTATAAATCCAACACTACTGACGATTGGTTGTCATGAGTACAGTATGATTATTATATAATAATGATTATTATTACATGATTATATTATATACTGTATACTGTTTGCTTGTGGCTTAGTGGTTTTACACTGTCCCAGGTTCTGGGTTCGATTCCCACATCAGGTCTGCGTGTGTGAAGTTTGCATGTTCTCCCTATGCTTGGTGGGTTTCCTCCATCGTCCTAATAGGCGCTACCAAATTGTCCGTAGTGTCTGAATAAGCGTGTAAATACATGCATGTGTGTGTGTCTCTGTGTGTGATGGACTGGCACCCTGTCCAGGGTGTACCCCGCCTCATACCCTAAGTCTCTTGGGATAGGCTCCAGGCCCCCTTACGACCCTGTATACAGGATAAAGCAGTATAGAGCATGAGTGAGTGAGTGAGTGTGTGATATTCTAACAATACTACAATCTTAGCCTAATAAGATCTGATAAAGATAGCACAGGTTCAATTCCCACTTCTGTGTGCATGGAGTTTGCCTGTTCTCCCTGTGCTTGGTGGGTTTCCTCTGGGTTCTCCGGTTTCCTCCTGCAGTCCAAAGACATGCAGATTATGCTAATTGGTGTTCCCCATAGTGTGTGAATGCACAGACGTCCTACGACAGTTGTAAAAACGTGAATAAATACAGGGGTCACCATTGGCCTCCACGGTCCCTACTTGGACTACAGAGATTCCCAGATGAATGGATAGATATATGATTTATGAAAAGCATATTAAGCAATATCAAATGAGAAGGAGTGCTGTTGTGCTGGAATAGCAATGTACAGTCCCTTGTTCCACACACATCGAGTAGTGCCCTCAATCATGGTGATTCAGAAGGACTTAGAAGTGATGAGTGCAGAGACGGCGTGTTGTTTAAGACGACATAACTTCTGCAGACAGCTGCTCTCTCCTCAGTACTGCGGACCGTACAGACCTACTCTCACCCACGCTGAGACACACAGTTAGTGTCATTAACCACTGGACAACACCTGGGACACGCCCACTCATACACATAGTTACACGGCACAGTGCTGTTACTGTCAGTTATCAGCACTTGTGGAATAACGCCTCTCGTCCAATCAGATTGGTCGGACAGAACTGAATGTTGTGTAATGTTGTGTATATTCTCCTGTTAACGATGCTGATATACAGTAATCTTTAATGCTGAATATGATTTCTATGATTATGATTTTAGATATAATATTTATGATGTAACCCATTATTGATAAATGATATAGTCAAATATTGGCTATAATACATCCTCTATAGATATCTGAAGAATGTTTATAATAGAATAAACTATATACAATTGATTATGATTTTGAATTTAAACTTATTTAAGTGTTGCACTGACATCAGCTATGATGTAATATGTCACAAAATCACGCTATCCTCTTTTAACACTGTCTGTACCTGATTGGTCAGAAGGTAATTTGAAAAGGTTCTAGAATAACGGCTTGATCACAAGGACTTGCTTGCTAGACCCTCGAGTGAAACAGATTTAAAAATGAATGTTTAATGGTTGGCATGGAGACCTCATCGTGTGAGGAAAGGTTTATTTCACATTACGTATGGAAGGAGTTCCCAGTGTCAGCACCAGTGTCATGTTCAGACGTTTGGTTTTAACTGTAACGTTTCAGACGTGTTCAGGACAGAGGAGTTTATGCTTCTTTGCGGTTTCTCGCTAATATGACTAGCTGCGTGGTGAGGGAACGGGAGTCTGTAGCTGCTATAAAGGAAGCAAGAACATGAGACTAATTTATTTATCATATTTACATATTAACACAACCACAACCATGTTTATAATGAATAAGTCAGCATCCGCATTGCTAATTGCTGATGTGTTTATAAAATTAGGCTAAATCAGTGCAGCGTCTAAACATTAGTTAGTGTTGTAATCTGATGAAGAAAGATCAAGCGTGTCTCTGCAATACAGCGCATAGCTAGGAAGCTAAGAGCGCTATAGGCTAGGCCTTCAACGTTAACGCTAAGTCACAGTGCTAATTCGCAAACCTTTCAGTTCAGCGTTTTGCAGAAACAAATAAACACCAACGGAAAACTGTTTCAGACTAGAATGATTCTGGAGTACAGCTAGCTTGTACAGCTACATGTTAGCTTGCTAGCTGTTTTTAGCCAAATATTATAGCTGTATGACAAATGAAGGCACAACTTATTTAAAGCCTTATTTAGTTTCGTGATTAAACAGGACATATCGAATTAATTTGTTAATTACTGCTGAGTTAAACATTAACACGTGTTGGTTGTAAAGAGACGACGGGATTCATTGTAAATATATAAGCAGATTAATTAAAGATTTTATTTAGATTTAATTAATTAGATTTATTAAAGCAGAAAATGTATTTAAACAATAATAAAAGAAATATTACATTTCCAGTGTATTAATGAGACATTTTGTTAAAGGCTCATGAGTGACTTATTGGCCGTGCTGGGACGTAAACTCACAACCTTCTGGTCATTAGGACATTCCTAACCGCTGACGTACTTCCTGTTTGCAAGATGCTGCAGAAATGATGAGGAGTAGACGCTGCCCTGTGTGTGTGTGTGTGTGTGTGTGTGTGTGTGTATCTCATCATCTGTCTTTTTGTCTTTGTCTGTCTCTCTGCTTGTTCCTTTCTTTCCTTTTTTCTTTTTGTTTGTCTCAATGTTTATCTGTCTCTCTGTCTCTGTCTGTCTCTCTCAAAGTCTGTCCATCAGTTCTTCTCTGTTTGTGTGTCTGTATCACTGACTGTCTGTCGCTGTCTGTATGCCTCTTGTTCTGTCTGTCTCGCTGTCATTCTGTCTTTCTGTCTCTGTTTGTCTGTCTCTCTCACTGACTCTCTGTCTGTCTGTCTGCTTGTGTTTCTTCAGGCTCAGGATAAAAAGAAGGCCTTGGAGGAGACTAAAGCGTACACGACTCAGTCTCTGGCCAGCGTGGCGTATCAGATCAACGCTCTGGCCAACAACGTGCTGCAGTTGCTGGACATCCAGGCGTCTCAGCTACGCCGCATGGAGTCGTCCGTCAATCACATCTCGCAGGTCGGCCATGTTTGTTGAAACCAGAACTGACCTCAAAACACACAGGAACAGTTTTCAGTCGTGATTTTAAGATAACTAAGGAGAAAAAGACATAAATCCATCACACAATCACTGAGCAGCTCTTCAGGTCCTGGGTTCATTTAAGTATTATTTTATACTTTATTATTATACCTCCTGCCACAAGATCTCATCCTCTGTACACTTCATGGGCGGAGAGATGTTTTACCAGCTGCTGTCCAGCCTGTTATTGGCACATTGGCACAATTCCAGCTTTGCATTTTGCATAAATGTAATATTCCCTTTAAAAAACATGTATTGGAAGGTTTAACATCTCACATGTCTTTGTGTGTGTGTGTGTGTGTGTGTGTGTGTGTGTTATCTGCAGACCGTAGACATCCACAAGGAAAAGGTCGCACGGCGAGAGATCGGGATTTTGACCACCAACAAAAACACATCACGGACGCACAAAATCATCGCCCCCGGGAACATGGAGCGTCCGGTGCGCTACATCAGGAAGCCGATCGACTACACGCTGCTGGACGACGTGGGCCACGGCGTCAAGGTCAGTCCGAGGAGAAACGAGCGAGATGCAGGTTCAAGGTGAAGGTGAAGGTGGCTCTGTTTCTTCGAATGATGCTATTTCTTGTAGCAAAAAAAATGACGTGACTTTACGTGAAAGGAAGTCAGATACACGACGAAGCAGAGAAGCAGGAAACTAATATGGAATTAGAGGACATTAGGTAAGACAGAGAAGAGCGATCCAAAAAGAGAAATGAATCGAAAACTGACAGAAAACAAGTGAAAACAGGAGCAGAAACAAAAACGGAGAACCTGTGATGGTTCAGTACAGTGTTCAGGAAGCGCAAAACAAAATAACAAAACTGAAAAGAAAATGAAAAATCTGAAAGCAAAATAACAAAAAACTAAAATAAAATAACAAACAATTCAGTCAAACCGGAACAGGCAGGTATAGCTTGCGAAGAACATTCTTAGAATTTAATTCGCAAATCACACCTACCGTTTTCGTTTATTTTTGTTTGTTTTGGTTTTATTTTGTTTTTAGTTTTGTGATTTAGTTTTTTATTTATTCATTTTTTGTTATTTTGTTTTTTTTTCATTAGTTTTTTTTTGTTTTCAATTTTGTTATTTTGTTTTTTAATTTGTTATTTTATTTTCGGTTTTGCACTTCTCTGCGGTTTTATCACTGTGCTAGGACTAAACTCCTCTCATTTTTCACCTTATGTTTAATTACAATCACTTCAGTTGTACGTCTGTTTGATGAAAACGTCAGACAATGGACGTGACATTTATCTGTTTATCTCTCCGTTTTATTTCTAGCCAGCTCTGACCTTTCCGCTGTCTCTGACTAAATGTTTCTCATTAACTAACAATAATCCGGTTAAAATGTCTCTCCTATTGTTTTTTTTTTCTCTCACCGCACGCACTCAGTGGCTGAAAGCGAAGGTAAGCTCCGTTGTTTCTGTTGTTTACTCCACCTGCTCGTATGCACGGTTTGTGTTCATGCTTTCCGTTCTGTTCTCCAGCAAGGGAGCAGCCAGCCTGCCAGGTCTGGGGGCGGGACTTTATCGAGGACCAACCCACCCACGCAGAAGCCCCCGAGCCCACCCATGGCGGGGCGGGGCACCCTGGGGTATACACATTTCACCATTTATCTAAAATCTGTTTCAACATAGCTTTAAGTCAGACACTGGAGACTCGTTCCGTTAATTGTATACAGTTT
The DNA here is from genome assembly GCA_028570985.1 of Heterobranchus longifilis. Taxonomy (NCBI): domain Eukaryota; kingdom Metazoa; phylum Chordata; class Actinopteri; order Siluriformes; family Clariidae; genus Heterobranchus; species Heterobranchus longifilis. The sequence goes on from JAOVVB010000043.1 coordinate 16,528,745, forward strand.
ATTTAGCAATAGCAAAAATGTTGCAAATCTGTTGCTATGGAAACGTATGCATTAGAATTTGTGATGCTGTTAATTTTGAAACCAAGTTTGTTTCTAATGCTGTGAATCATGTTGCATTGTGCGCGCGCGTGTGTGTGTTTTACAGGAGAAACACACCCTATAAGACTTTAGAGCCTGTGAAGCCGCCTGTGGTGCCGAACGACTACATGACGAGTCCAGCGAGACTCGGGGGCCAGAGCAGCCCAGGACGCACTGCATCGGTTAACCAGAGACCCCGGACGCACAGGTACATCACACACACAAAGCAATAAACCTACCAAATCAACAATTACATCCATTATTATTTTCATATCATTGTATGTTGAGAATGTGCAGTACAAATCCATTTGTGTGAGCCGTTACTATAGAAACGATTATGTAATAGGAAATGAATCACCACCATTCCGGCCAATCAGAATTCAGAATTCAGCAGGGACGCAGCACTTATTAGCACACGCACAACTTTATTTAAATATAGTTTTCTCTCGTGTGTCACGTTCAGCTGTAAATCATTCACAGAAGGTCGCTAAATCAGGACCTCATAATCATAATAATTTAGGAATTTTATTTATTTTGATTATTTAATTTCGTCATTATACAATCTTCATCATCATCATCATCATCATCAGGATTTATTCTTTTCATCATTTCACACCAGTCCGATCATGTCCCGAATAATAATCAAACACCACTCGAGAGGCTCACAGCGGTGTCCTGCACTGAATAGCTGTCAGAGTGATAAGTATTGGCACCCTGACCGTGTCCAAGCTCGTTTCCTCCTCAACACGAGTCCTTTATACGCCGTGAGAGAAAGAGGACGTCAGCGCACGCTGAGAGCACTGAGAACGTTTCTGTGTTTTAGATCAGATGACCTCATGTTCGATAGTGTTGTGTTAAAATTACAGAAATAATTTTTTTTTTCTTATTTGAGGATGATTTAAAAGGAAATGACACATACAAAATTATGACACACGGTTGTTTTACAGATTTGGATGGATCAGAAATGTTCTTGACTTTTTTAAGAAAAAATCTTTTTTTTCTTAAAAAAGTACATTTTTAACACTTTGCATGGGAGCTAAAATAATAAATACAGTGTCTGGACAATAAAATGAAAAGAATCCCATTTTATTTGACATCATATACTAAATACTTGAAGGTTTGACCAACGCCTGATGATGCTTCCATTGCGAGTTACTTAAGTGTTATAGCTTAAGATAAAAGCCATAGGCTAAAGAGAAACTAAAACTTAAAGAGGAAAAATGTGTTTGAGTAACATGCAAAAAAGCATGTATGTGTAAAAAATTACGCTGCTTCTTTTTAAATTAATGAAACTGTCAGTATTTACATGTTGCACATGATGATGTACAATTTTCAAAAAAACTTTTTTAAATGAAGGTTTACATTTATGTAAAATATATAGCGTTTACGCATCTATATAACGACCATGTTACTGCAATAAATAAACTTTTAAAATTTAAGTCTTTCTCTTTAATGTATTTCTACTTATAAATTTTATGTGAAAACTTTAAGTCTTGGAAAAAAAAAGCATTGAGTGATTTAGTGTTCAGGTTCACCATAGGAACTCTTCTTCTTTTCTGCAGTGGGAGCAGTGGCGGTAGCGGCGGACGAGAAAACAGCGGGAACAGTGTGGGAATTCCTCTGGCTGTTCCGACCCCGTCTCCTCCTAGCATGGCACCAGGTTAGCAAGTTAGCGGTGTCGTTATGTTGTATGTCAGGAATAGGTTTATAGTCTGTTTTACTAAGCGTTCTCTTATGTATCATATTAGAAACATAACATCTAGACTGAATAGTAGTGCCTGTATTTACTAGCTGGTTAGTTTTTTAGTTTTTAGTCATGTGACACCAAGTATGTTTGACTTATGGGTACTGCCATTTTTCCCTCTCCTGCTAACAGTGGTACCTCCAGGTCCGGGTCTGGGTCCCGTTCCGATGTCGCAGTTCGGCACAATTTCTCGGCAGATCTCGAGGCACAGCTCATCCAGCGCCTCGTCCTCTGCCTCCATGGTGTCGGCGACTGGCACATACCGCCGCGCCCCGTCCAGCTCCTCTCAGTTCTCAGTGCCCCAGTCGCACCTTAACGGCGGTCCCACGTACCCACAAAACCCGGCTCCGGGTGTGTACTTCTTATGGAAAGAAAGCAGAATGTCCTAATATCAGATATCGCTATAATATATTAATGACGTATATGTTCATATATATGTAGTCTCTGTTGCCCCGCCTCCTCCTCCAGTGGCGCAGCTCACACCCCAGATTCCTCTCACTGGGTTTGTGGCCCGAGTTCAGGAGAATAGTAAGTGTTTTACAGCATATGTCACCTAAATACAGGATATGCCTGATAAATATTTTCATATAACATAGTTAGCTAACATTTGTAGAAAAAATACTCTGTGGAACTGCAGAGAGAACTACAAAGACATTACATTTTTCTTCACTTCTGATACATTAAAAGTGTTCACTTCCCATCACTTAACTTCAGGAGTCGCTTCTCAAGTTCAATAACGTCAGCTCTCTTTCTGGTCAGTTTCAGACAGTCCCTCCCCTCCTCCACCACCGCTCCCTGAAGACACACCCATGTTTGAAGAGGCGGCTCCGCCACCTCCGCCACCTCCTGTGGACTATGAAGAAGAGGACGCCGCACTGGTGCAATACAACGACCCCTACGCAGACGGAGACCCTCACTGGGCTCCCAAGTCCTACATAGAGAAGGGTGCGTGTCCTCCTACAGGCTCGCCCTGGGGAAGCTGATTAATGTACCTGACTAGTTTCCTAGCTGTGTGATACTTTCTTCCAGTGGTGTAACAATGAACTGCTTTTGATAGTCTTAAGTTGAGTATCATAATATCCAGTTACACCATTTTGAAGTTTTCCTTTCATCAGGAGATTTTCCTTTTTTTTCCAGTGGTGGCTATCTACGACTACACCAAGGACAAGGATGACGAGCTGTCCTTCATGGAAGGCGCCATCATCTACATCATCAAGAAAAACGATGACGGCTGGTTCGAGGGCGTGTGCAACGGCGTCACCGGACTGTTTCCCGGAAACTACGTGGAGTCCATCATGCACTATGCTGACTAACGCTAACTCGCGAACGGTTTCATCTGACCTGTTTAAGTATTTACGATGTGCAGTGTACTGAGGAAGTTCTACGCTTCTTCCGGATTTCGGGTTTTCTGAGGTGTTTTTGTACATACGGTACTGTACGAAACCTGTCAGTTGTGACTAGTGCGTGTTATTGTGTGTGTTTCGTCAGTGTAAAAATGAAAACAAGTGGTAGTTTATATTTTAACGTACTACTCCCTTTGCGTCAGGGAAGACGTGGTTGAATGTCGTGATTTACAGTATAATCTGGATGATATACTAGGTCATCCTTATTCCATGTTGCCTGCAGTGTTAGGGTATGTTGCGTTTTAATTCCACGTACGTTGCGATCGTTACATTTCATAGCTATAGCATTTGTTTTGCTAGTTGCAAACTGGGTTCCGTGTAGCCAGATCGCTAATGAGCCAGGTACTTCATCTGTACTATATTCGCCTGCTATTGTAACTTCACTTGTTCCTTGACTGCACTAGCTATTTAGCGAGGTAGTTAATTGGCCAGCAAGGATAGATAATTACCCAGCTAATTCAAGGAACACGTGCTCTCCAAAAATATTTGCTAGCTAGTTAGGGCTAAGCAGCTGGGAATTAATTTCAAGGGCAGAAATTTGGCAATTTAAGTAACTTTTTTTAAACGAAAATATACTCATAAATACAAGATGCTACGAACATTTTTAATCAAGTGACCTGATGTTACGTAGCAAATGAGTGGAGCAATGGGTCCTTTAACTTATAAGTTATTAAAATCTTTAATTCAGCTGCGCTGATTAGCATGCTAGCTGTGATTTTGCGCTAAGCTCCTTAAAAATTCCGGTTCAAGTACCATATGGCTGATTTCAATCACACAACATTCTGCCCAAAAAAACATTCGGGCTAATCTCATCCTTTAGTAACAATCATCCCAAGTCCTGTTGCCTCATTTGCACCCGGGTGAAAATAGAATACTTGTTAGGGGAACTTGAGTAATTGTTTACACGATACAACAGCCTAATCTTAGCTAGGTTACGAATGACACTGGCTAACGGTTTACACACAAAAGTAGCTAGCGTAACGTTAACTCGCTTACTCACTTGACTACAGTTTTACACACACAATTGCCTCATGTTAGCTAGTGCGCTAGCAACTTTGCCTACTGGTTTACACAGTGTACTGTAATACATATTTAGCCAAAGGTTAGCTGGCTTGCCAGCTAGCTTGTTGGTGCTTGTCGTTGCACCATACAGTGCTTAGCTTAACGTTAGCTAGCTAGTAAAGTTGAACAGCTACAACTGAAGGGTTACTGCTTAGCAAGATAGCCTAGCTAGTGATGACTCAGTGGGTTTCGTCCGTAAAAATCAGTTTTCACTCGGGTGCGAATAGTTTTTATTCTCAGTTACAAGCAAGCACAGCATGAATTTGTAGATTGTCGTTGAAATGAAGTTGTTCGTTAATTTTTTTTGTTGTTGTTTATAATTGATGATGTTGAAGTTTGTTTTATATTAATTTAACAGATCAGTCATGAGAATGTGATTGACTTGATGCTGTGTGAAACACGACCACACGGTGTTAGCGACTCATCACCTCTGCCCATAGCTTCTGTCTTATCACTTTGTACATAAAATAAACCCGTCCTTTTTTTCCCCTCAGTTGATGTACAGCGGTTTTTATAATAAAGGACTGTCCAGTATGTCACGCTGTCTTGGTGTTCTTCTTACACGTACGTTGTAGTAAGGAGTCGTTAGCTAAATGTATATTTAAATAAAAATTAGAATTCCTTGTGGCGGTACAGTGGTGTAGTGATTAGCACTGTCGCCTTGCACCTCCAGGGTCCGGGGTTGATTCCTGTGTGCATGAAGTTTGTATCCGTGCCCGGAGGTTTTCTTCTGGGTAGTCCGGTTTTCTCCCTCAGGCCAAAGACATGCAGATTAGGCTCACTGGCGTTCCCAAATTGCATGTAGTGTGTGAATGTTGACCACCACGGTTGTAAGAATTGGAATGAATACAATGGTCACCCTTGGCCTCCACGGCCCCTAGGAGGGTCGTAGATGGATGGAAGCATTGCTTGTATGAAACTGCTTGTAGTTACACAATCTGGCCATCTGGGTGCGCTAATTCCTGTTTAATCACACCCAATGGATCCTGAATTAATTCAGTGAAAAATGCAAAATCTGGAGAGACCCTCAAATTTACTCGATCCTGGCACTTTTAATGAAGGGGTACAGGGGGCGTGGCTACAGGGGTGGCACAGGGTGATATTGGCCCACACTTGACATCAATGCACTTCCATGTTTTATCCTGCGTATTATTCCTACAGATTTAATAAATCGGATATTTTGCTGTTTAACTGTCACAGTGACCTGAGCCCATGAAGAAGAACAGAGGTTTTACTGTTAATAATCTGTAACCCATACTAGCACTGAATGTTAATTATATTTAATATTATATTGAGACAGTGTGGGTGTAATGTTTTTTTTTTTTTCCCAGGATTAAAAAGAGAGTGATGGGTTAAAAGCACCAGTGGAAGCTGAAGGGGAAACCTGGTGCCAATTAACTCTGTGGCATATGGTGTCAGCGCGCGCGCGCACACACACACACACACACAGGGGAACTTTCTCTAGTGTGTGTGTGTGCTGATACACGCTGCTTGCACTTAAACACGCAAGTAATGATGAAATAGACATTTCTCGGATTGCACGTGGTGTCCGGATTCCTGAACCTGTTGCATGCTCTTTCTCTCTCTCTTTCTCTTTCTCTCTCTCTCTCTCTTTTTAATGGCACCCCTCTCTACACTTCTGTGGCTCACCGTCTGCGCGCTCACGTCTGCAGGACGCGCGGTCGAGGTGTGCGGAGGAGCGCGGTGCGCCTCGGGTCGCGGGGACGCGCTCCGGCGCCCGGCGGTGCCCTACACCATCATCCACCCGTCCGTGGTGGCCACCCGACAGGAGAGCTCCAGGAGCGGCGCCGCAACGGCGGACGCGCAGACGCACGTACGTGCACGTGCCCAAGCACAGGGACAGGGACAAGCACAGGGACAGGGACAAGCACAGGGACAGGGACGCGACGGCTGCGCAGGCGGAGAGCAGTGCGCGCAGACCAGGCGGCGACCGTGCGCAGGACGCGAGTGCATCACGCACATGCGCGACGGAGCGGAGCGCGCGCCGCGGGAGTTCGGCACCCAGAATGGGATACAGCTCACATGTGACGTCACACCAGGTGAGGATGAGAAGAAGCAGGAAAAGGAAAGCTGTTTTCCTTTCTTTTCCCTCTCCACCATTTTCTAAAGGTTACCTTGAATGAGTATGTGATCCAAACTACATCAAACTGACCAAGTACATGACAATCTCCGATTTGTATGAAAATCTATGAAGTGAAATCTGTGATTTGTGTTTGAGTTTGGGTTAATCCTAACCATAAGACATGCAGGATAGGTTAATTGGCTTTGCCACATTGCCCGTAGTGTGTGAATGAGTGTGTCGATGAGTGTTTGCTCTGTGATGGATTGGCATCCCGTCCAGGGTGTACCCCGCCTCATGCCACGAAGTCTCCTGGGATAGGCTCCAGGCCCCCTGCGACCATGTATACAGGATAAAGCAGTATTGATGATGGGTGAAGCGGTATCAATGACGAGTGAGTGTGAACGCGTGTGCTTGTGTGCAGTGTGATGGACCGGCACCCTCTTCAGGTTTTCTCTCACCTTTTCCAGAGGTCACGTTTGATAAGCATGTGATCTAAACTATATCAAACAGACTGAGTACGGTACTCTGATGTAAAGGAATATTTTGGTGAAAATATTAATTCCTACAGATTTACACTATCTCACCTTGAGTGAGAGTGTGTGGGGGCGGAGTTTGCATGATCTCCCTGTATTGGGTACTCCAGTTTCCTCCCACAGTCCAAAATCATGCCGTTTATACAGTAATTGCTGTTTCCAAATTGACCATAGTGTGTGTGTGTGTGTGTGTGTGTGTGTGTGTGAGTGAGTGTGTGCTAGTGTGCAGTGCAAAGGACTGTCACCCTGTCCAGGATGTACCCTGTCTCATGATGCGAGTCCCCTGGGATAGGCTCCAGACATCCTGAGCATTCAGCAGCTAACACGTGAAAGAAGTCTGTCTCACGCGACAGCTACGTTCACATTACTAGCTTCTTGGCACAATTCAGATTTTTTACTCGGATCATATCTTGACGATTTAAATTTGTGAAAAGCGATAAGGGGAAAATGCGAAAGTTATTTGTATTTCACTTACTCTGTTTCTGGTGATGTTTGGGATGACTCCAGCACTTCAGGCTCCACTTCTTCACACTATATGAAAATTGCACATGTCAAAAGAGCTCTGTAATCGCTGGCTGTATGAGAATCTCCATCGTACATCTAACACGGAGATCAGACGCTATTACAGAATCTTTTATAAACTCCTGATAAGATCTTAATCTGATCTCAAACGCTGCAAAAAAAGTATAATTGCAGATGGATAATTAACCAACAGTTTATAAACACTAGCCTAAATCTCTCATGTGATTGAGGTACAGAAACATAACCATTATATTACTGGAGTCCAATAAAAAAAAGCTGTAAGTTAATAAAATCACTACTGAAGCTGTTTTCCACACGTACACGTCAGCTCTGCTATAATCACTGTATATTTGCGAGTTTGTATCATCTGCTTAAAATTACTTATACAGGCCATGGATATTCTTTAAAACAGATCAATAAGTCAGTCACATTGAAACCATATGTTCACTGTGGTCTATGATGACAGAGCATGTGATCTCCTATGCCACTATCGCATTAAAACACCACATACAGTATTTACCTTTAAAATGAGATTAGAGATAATCAGTTTTTCACTGTGTTTGTGTGACATTTGCTCATGTGTGTGATTTTTAAGCTTTTAAACATTAATACTGTAAGTAGAAGAAGAGAAAGGAAGGGAGGAGATGATACATGAGGAAAATAGGGGAAGGGGATTATAAAAAGTACACATTAGGTCCAGTTAAACTTTATGAAATTTTTATCCAAGAGGATTTGGAAGAAGCTTCAAGTTGTATAAACAGATGTCACGGTCTGCTTTCACAGCTGGACACAAAACACAAGCAGACATGTTGATCTGTAAACCCGTACTTGTAAATCCAGAAATACGGCAGAGGAAATTTATGACATGAACTAGCAAACTAGGGCTTAATACTAGCGAGGCAAAGAAACTATGACAATATGGTTTAGAACCGCAGCATGAAACAGAGGAGTTTTCACAAGTAAAGTTTAAATACATGAGCTTGTGAAACAGCCATGTGTGGTTCTTCTCCAAAATTTTGAGGCACACGACTGTACAGTTGTTGGATGCTGTACAAATTCCCTTCACAGGACCTGCAGGACACAAACCAGCTTTGATATGGCCAAGCTGAAAACATGGTGTGTAAAGGTTGGAGTGGAAACTTTGACCAATACTGATCACTCTCAATCAAAATACTGAGGGAAATACTCAAGGGATTTCTAGGGATTTTTGCCAAATCCCTAGAAATCCTACAGAAGTTTTGACTAATCCCACTAGCTCCAGTAGGAACTCAATCCAGGCCACTCCCACAGGAAGTATGACCAATCCTGACCATTCCAATGGAAAGTTTCACCAATCCAGACCACTCCAAGTTTGACATATCCTGACCACGCCCACAGAAACTGACCAATTCAGGCCATTAACACAGAAAGTCTGACCAATCCAGACCACTCCCACAAAAACTCTGATCTGTCCAGGACACTCTCTCAAAAAGTTTGATCCATCCTGACTACACCCACAGAAAGTTTTACCAATCTTAAACACTGATGCAGAAAGTTTTTTTTTTTATCAAAGTTTTTTTATTTATTTTCAAACTTTACAGAAAAAACACAACAAAACACAACAAAAGAGAA
>JAOVVB010000043.1:16553924-16575588 GCA_028570985.1 Heterobranchus longifilis
AATAAACTATTTGTTGGTTTACGCTATATATTTTCTAAACATTATATTTATTTAAGCAGTTTATTTGTTTTTTTATTTTTTTGACTGCCTGATAGTTTCTTCATAGTTTTGGCCTTAAATGAAGTCATTAAAAAAAAAATTATAATTTCTTTCTTTTTATAAGTGGTTAAACTCTTTATGTTAATCTAAAATGGTTTGTTAAAGTGCAAAAAACATGTTTATTTATTCTCTTTTTTTTGCTAATAATATTACATAGTTCATAATATGTTTTTAATTATTTTTTAAAATACATTAAAAGATAAATTTTAAATATACAGGTCGGTCTGTTACAATAAAAATATATATTTCTATATATTGTATCATGTGAGTAAATTTTCCATAGCAAGGTAAAAACTGTATATCTTAATAATAATAATAATAATAATAATAATAATATAATATTTACAACATTTAAAACTTGAGACTCAGATTTTAGAAACTGTATGCTTTTGATCAAACACTTGGCAATGAATAAGTATTTCACCTACTTGAAGTTGAAGGTTTACTTCAAACTCAACATAAGAGAGATACAGTTTGCAAAAATATTTACAAATTAAGCATGAACAAGTTTCTCTCCAATACACATATATATCGATGAGAAAGAAAAAAACTTAGTGAAAAAATATAAAACATGACTGATGCGCTGGTGTAGTTTGGATGCACTGGTGGCTCTTGAAAGAAAAAATGGATATCATGAGGAATGATCAGTTATAGAAATAATCAAAAACCTATTTATCTGTAAAATACACAACCATTTGCATCAGACATCTCAGTCTACGGATTAGACTTAAAGAGAAAATCTGAAAATGGAAAAATTGAGAATATGAAGAGTTTAAAATGTTGTGCATGGTGGAGAATTCTCTGTTAAAGAAGAGACTCTGTGCTGCTGTGCTCCTGACGAGAGACATTAAAGCAACATTCAACGTGGGTGCCAATAATTATGCAATTAATTCCAGTGTTACAGAATTGCCATAAGATTCACATAAACTTTACCTCATTGTTTGTTGATAATTTTTCCATATTAATTTGTGTTCATTTTAATGGTGTGCCAATAATTCTGCTGTGATGATTATGTCTGTGATGATTTATTTACTGCGTGTTAATTTACACTTCTAGAAAAGCCCTGATTCTAAACAATAGCCTGAATTTCAGCAACGTGCTTCCAAAAGGAATCTAATTTCACACAAGCTCTCTTTGTTGAGATGAAATAGTTTCTACCTACACACTCCTCACACACTCCTCACACATTTATCAAACATTCATCACACACAGCTTCCTACTGATCCTCAGATCTGCCCATAAGCGTCGACCTCCAGTCACATTCTTTCTACAACATTACATCATCTATAAATCAGTTTTAAACAATAATATTATAGTAACTTTTTATGACAGTAATCTTACCATGGTATAAAAACTCAGATTTAGTGTAAGGATTTTAGTTTTTAAAGCAGGGTAATTACTGATTCAATAAGAACAAAGACTCATTTCAGACCAAGTTTTGCTGATATGTACATATTATCTGTATGTTAGAAATAAAAATACTACACAGCTTTATAGCATAGAAATATGAATATAATTCATGACTGGACCTGGTTTATGACTTCAGAAAGTTAATTTGACGTAAAATGAAGAAATGTTTATATAGTACTTAAATAATGACATATTATTAAAGGTAAATCATGATACTGTATGCAGTCAAAAAGTCACACACACTAAGATTACATTCAAACACCTTTAGCTTTGATTACACACACGATATGTTGTCCAATTCATGTGCGATAATGATTCCTCATGCTTCCAGAGCCGCTCTTTCACACTCTAAAGCCGTGCTATCAGGAAAGAAAAACTCCATTTGACTTCATTTTATTGCCACATAACGTTGCTGAGTCTAGACCTGAGTAACTGAAGCAACCGCAGATCATAACACTGTCTCCAGAGGCTTGTACAGTGGACATTTTTATAACATGCAACTTCATCATTTCTAGCTTTTTTCAGACCACGTTTCTTCCACCGAGTCGAGGGTTCAGCACTATCCTTACAGGTTTTGATGATTTGTTGAAGGATTCTTAACCCAGTTCTGGTCATTTCAAATCTCCTTAGTTGTTTATGGTGCTCAATGCAGCCCAATAGTTTGACCCTTCTGAAATGTTGAGGGTATATTTATTAAATAGTTGATAGTTCCACAATTAAAATACCTATTTAATAAGATGTAACAAAGATGTCTACAATGCTGTATATTAATATTTTTATTTTTAAAAATTGTGCTAAAATGCACTATTCACAATATCTGTAAATTAAAATAACAAACCATAATGATTTTTTTTTATATATATTTGCATTAATGTAACATAGTCTTAAAATGAATGCAAGTAAATGCTGAATTTTATGTTGTTGTGAAAATATAATTATAAAATAATTTTAAAAAATTCTATTTTTATTTTGATTAACAATTTTAAATAGAAATGTGTCAATCATGGCGGCACAGAGGTTTAGTGTTTGGCGCTGTGACCTTGCACCTCCAGGGTAGAGGGTTTGATTTTGTGTGTGTGTGTGTGTGTGTGTGTGGCCCATAGTGTACAAATGAGAGTGCATGTGCCTGCGATAGATTGGCACCATGTACAGGGCGTACCCCACCTCGCAGGCTCCAGGCTTCCTGTGACTATGTACAGGATAAGCAGTATAGAAGATGAATGACTGTATTTATGGAAGTATAACAGTGCCAAAATTTCTCAGAGAAAAATAGCATGTTAAAATACATGAACTGAACAAAAACTTGATGCAATAAAAATGTTTGAATCTTTGTGCATTGCAATTTGATCTGAATGGAAAAATGGTTTTTTTATACTGCAATTTATTGTGGATGTACACTTCAAGCGAAAATTTAATTTAGGCATTTAAAAAACCAATCTCAGCCATCTCATAAATTCAGGCTGATTTTAATACCTTCATTTTGTTGACCCGCATTTTAATGCCTGAATTTTTGCATCCTGAATTTGTGAGGTTAAAAAATAATGAAGATTGTGTTTTTAACACTTGAAAATATTTTTGAGCAGCAATTTAGTAAGGTCAGTATTTTTGCGTTTTCAGTTTGAAATAAACAACCACAATAAAGTGCAGTGCTAAATTTCAAACATTTTTATTGTAACATGTTTTTGTTCAGTTCATGTAATTCAAACTATTTTGCTTTGAGGATTTTGCCACTGTTAAACTTCCAGATGTATTATTTATTTAATATGAGATTTGTTGATGGAGAAGTTTGACTGCATGTCAGAAATTAACTAGTCAAGAGAGTTATCTATAAAGTTAAAAGAAGAGATCATTGCCTTGTATAAACATGGACAAGGATATATGAAAAATAGTATCAAAACAGTATAAAGCCTATTTCACAAGTTCAGAGTTAAATGAACAGCAGCTACACTACCTGGACGGCGCAGAAAGAGGAGGCTCTCAACTGATGCTACCAAATTCCTGAGGAAGCAAGTGGTGAAAAACCCTTGAATGGCTGCAAAGGACCTACAGAAAGATTTGGTGGCAGCAGCACTGAAGTTTCACTCTGAACTATAAGGCACATACTGAACAGTGAAGTTCACCGCAAGACGTACCCCACTACTGATCCTAGAACACAAGAGACACAAGATGGCTCTAATATGCTAAAATGAATGAAAGAAAGAATGAGGCATATGCAGAAAAGTGACCCCACCTTCAGTGAAGCATGGTGGTGGCTCGGTGATGCTCTGTGGCTGCTCTACTTCCTCTAGCACTGGAAACCTGCAGCGTGTAGTGGGCAAGATGGATTCAATCAATTGTCCTCGAAGAAAACATCAAGCCATCTGTGAGGAAGCTGAAACTTTGATGTTGTTGGACAAGCATACTTCAAAGTCCACCAAGGCTTGGTTTCAGATGAAGTCCTGGAGGGTCCTAAAGAGGCCATCACAGTCACCTGACTGAGGAAGGAATCCGTTAGAATCCATTAGGAAAAAAAAGCAGTTGCAGCATGCAAACCCAAAAATCTTACTGAGCTAGAAGTCATTACCCGTGAGGAACAGGCTGAGGTCCTTCAGACACACTGCTAGAAGCTGGTGTCTGGCTATACATCACGTCTGCATCAGGTCATAACTGCCCTACTGAGTCCTGTAGATTTTCTCATCAAGGGGTTGAATAATTTTGGTATTGTAGTAGTCATTAAAAGTAGCACTTTGTGATGACTTTGGGAAAAAAAAAATATTGGTTGTGTTGAGTTATTAAAATTGCTTGTTTTACTGATTTATTACAAACAGCTGTAAGTCGTTTATGAGTACAACTATATATATATATATATATATATATATATATACAGAGTCAGCCAAATAAATGTATACACACTTAAAGAAAAATAGTATGATGCATATTATATTAATATAATATTAATAATATTATATTATATTTATCAATATATAACGCATAGCAATAAATTTAGTATTAAAATATTTGTACGTTTTTCTTATCCTAAAGTGCGTATACATTTTTTGCCTTCCTCTTTATATAATGTACAGTATATAAATGGCTTGATGCCCAATTTTTGACCCACGTTGTATCCTATATCCATGTATAGTGCACTAGCTGCACTGTTATAACCGCCTGCAATCACACCCTACTAAGTTGCCTAGAGTAGGTATTACCTTACTATATTAAAATCAGCCCTGTTTCCGGGTTCTTAGCGCATGCGCACTAAGCCTAGGCGCCTATCAGCTGACAGCAGCAGGAGGAGGAGGTTATCCTGAGGTAAAGTGCCCTGATGTCTCCGCTAATCCTTTAGCTGCGCCCCAAAAAGACGAAATTCGGGTTTTTCCGCGGTAACTCCAGCGGATCCTAATAAGGTACGATTGTAATTTAGGTAAACAGATCACGCTGAAGAAAAAAATCATGATTACCAAGGCATTTTTTCGACGCTCTTTGGCTTGTGGCTAATTTCGCGCGTGCACCCCGGTGTGCCTGAGGAGATTTTAAGCTTGTTAAATGTAATGTAGATAAAATGTTGTGATAAATAACAGCAGTTAAAAGTGATGTGTGAAAAATAATGTTCTAGATCATAAAGTGGGAATTATATTAATATTTAATACACTTGTTCTGTCCTTTGAGACACGCGCGCGCAAGATGAAACCGCTGGGTTTATAATTGATAAGTTTTAACGTTTTTTTTGACCGGAAGTGACGTAGAAACAAGGGTTTAACAGTAGTTATTTCAAACGTCCAGTTTATCATCATCGTCTGTGCTTTTTGGCATTTTTAGTATATTTTTGGATTAAAAGTTTTGACGTCAACCATATGTAAAATAATTATATGATAGAATATATGTCTAAAGGTAAATATATAGAAATATGTCAAGTTTCATTGGGTAAACTTGTTAAGAAGCTGCCAGGAACATTGACCATTACTCTCATGAAATATGTAAGGGTATTTATGAATAATCATTAATATGCATAAGTATGCAATAAAGTGCCCCGTCTAGTTCTTCTTCTTCTTCGTTGTTTATTGGCGGTTGGAATCCAGTAGGATATATTACCGCCAACTCTAGGTCTCTTCTCCCTCATCTACCCGTCATTTTAAAGCCGATTTTCCAGACCAGCCTAAAAGGTATAATGCATCCTTCCCTGAACCTGTCTTGACTTGTTTTGTGTCTTGAACTTTTTGTCTTCTTTATCCGGTACTTCCAAACATGTTTTCTTCTCAACGTGTTTTCCTGTCAGTATCACTCTGTATCTAGTTGGAGTTCTGTACGTTGCATCAACGCCACAGATAGAGCTCTCTTTCCTCAGCTTCCCTGTCATTTAAAGCCGTCTTTCGAGTCCAGTCTTTCTCATAACTGCTAGCTCACATTGTTATAATTAAAGGCTCATGTCATTCTAGAACGATTTGCAATGTCTGACGTGATTGGTTCAAACCGTTCACCTTGTCAGCTGTACTTATGCGTTACTCTATTTTTAAAAAATCTCTATATATCTGATGTATATTCTTATTCTGACTTACAAATGAATCCGACTTACAAACTCGTTTGCGTAGTGATTGTTTCCAATCTTTCCACATAAAAAAATGTAACAGTTGATTTTTTTTTAATTTTTTTTTGCCGGTCCTCGTGGACCCCGCGGAACGTCAGACATCAATCGTGGTGCCTAACTGCAGTATCTGTTTTTTGTAAAATTCACTTCTGTGATTTTCAAATGTTCGTAATTGCGGAAATTCATAAGCCGAATGTTCGTAAGTCAGGGACTTACTTACTGTATATATAGCCTTCCATTTAAACCTCCCAATTTTTTTTCTTTTCTTTTTTTTCTTTCAGGTGCGAGATTCGCCATGGCATGTGAGGTGTGAGGAGCGGCCAACATGATCGGAGGACTGTTCATCTACAACCACAAGGGGGAGGTACTGATCTCCCGCGTGTACCGCGATGACATAGGGTGAGCTCTCCGGGTGAAATTTGTTTTATTTCTGTCTCGTGCGTCCTCGGAGACCACTCTCTAACTCCGACGGCGGTCTTACTTCTCCGTTTAGCATGCTTTGTCCCCCCTCCCCGGCTCTATTGTTCTCCTATGGGTCAGCCTCCCTGCTGCTGCGGGGACACAGGAAAGAGCACAGGAAGTGCAAATCAGACAGCAGGATGCTGCATCTGCTTCTGATTTTGCTGCTTCAGCATTGTCGTTTCTTCTTCTTTTTTCCCATGAACACAGATTCCACAGATTAGCAAATGTTTATATAAACGCTGTTTTGAGGGGATCATCTTTATTTATTCTGTGTGTGTGTGTGTGTGTGTGTGTGTGTGTGAGAGATTAGAGGCCACACAAGCCGCAGCCAGTCATCTCCATGTTTCTCCTAGTTCTGTGTGTGTGTCTGTGTGTGTCTAAGAGAGTTTAAGGCATTTACAGTAGGTGTTCTGTGAGCTTCAAAACTTGTGTGTGTGTGTGTGAAAGAGAGAGAGATTCCCATTTGCCAGGATCTGTGTGAACATGGGAAAAAAAAATATTTCTTCTCATCTGTATGTACTTATAAATTTAAAGTTATTATTTTCCGGTCAAATAGGGCAGAGTTAAATGGTAAAAATGGTAAATAGCTAGCTAGCTGAAACGAATTCGTCCTCTGTGGAAGTAAATTACATGGCAGTAATCTTTTAAAGCATTTGTCCATAACTGGTTCTGATGCAACTCCCAACCCCCCCCTCCCCCCCCCCCCCCTTTCACCTTGCAGAAGGAACGCGGTGGACGCGTTCCGTGTGAACGTGATCCACGCCCGGCAGCAGGTGCGCTCGCCTGTCACCAACATCGCACGCACCAGCTTCTTCCACGTGAAGCGCTCCAACATCTGGCTGGCAGCCGTCACCAAGCAGAACGTCAACGCCGCCATGGTGTTTGAGTTCCTCTACAAGATGTGTGACGTGATGGCGGCCTACTTCGGCAAGGTCAGCGAGGAGAACATCAAGAACAACTTCGTCCTCATCTACGAGCTCCTGGACGGTGATCATCCTAAGTGCATAAACATAAATAGAGTTTAATGATATAAAAGGGAAAAAGAGTGAAAGAAGAAGAAAAAACGGGAGAATGAAAGCCAGAGGGAGAATGAAATGAGGAAATTTAGGAAGAAATAAAGAATGGAAGAATTGGGAGAAAGAAAGAACTGAGGAAAGATAGAAAGCTGTTCATTGGAGGTAAGAAGGAAGGAAGGAGATCAAGGAGTTAGTGAAGAAAGAAAAGGAGAGAAGAAAAGAGGGAGGACTGAAACAAAGGAATGTGTGAGAGAGGGAGGTAAAAAGAGAAAGGAGGGAAAGATAGAAAGAACTGAGGATGAGGTAAAAAAGAAAGGGGGGAGAATGAAACTGAAAGAAGCAGTGGAAAGAATGAATGCAGGGATGAAGGAGAGACTTTGGATGGAGGAGTGAAATTATGTGTTTTTGAAGTATGTCCTCTGTGTGTGTGTGTGTATATAGAGATCCTGGACTTCGGATATCCCCAGAACTCAGAGACCGGAGCACTGAAGACGTTTATTACGCAGCAGGGCATTAAGGGTCAGGTAAGCTCCGCCCATTTTCATACTCGCTGGCTTCTGATTGGCTGCCTGCTCTGCCTCTATTGAAAAATATAAAATAAAAGAAAAATTAGGGATGAATAAGCAAAAACAAGAGGAAAGGGGAACATAAGAGTAGGTGACCAATACAGGATGTTCAGAAAGACAAGGCAGAGTAAGGGAAAGAAACAAAGAGAAAGAAGGGAAAAGGAAATTAGTGGGAAGTGTAGAGAGAGAAATGGATAAATAAGAGCTAGAAAGAAAGATGGACAGACTGTATATAGAGAAAAAGAATTAGAGAAGGAAAGGAAGATGAAAAGAGAGAGACCAAGAAAGGAAAATAGGAGATGAAAATGGTAAATGGAAGCGAATAGTGAGACATGGGGAACAAAAAAGTCAGGAACTGGAGGGAAAGAAAGAACACAGAAAGGACAGAGGATGAGTAAAGAGGGAAGAAATGGATGTTAAGAGTCAGAGAAAGAAACAGAAATGAGGTGTGAATGTGTGAGATTTTAGGGAGTGGTGTAGAGGTTGTGTTTTTTTTTTTTTGTTTTTTTTTTCCTTCCAAATTTAGTCGTTAGTCGTATCCAATTCCACCCGTCACTAGGGCGCTCCTTCATTCAGGAGTGGTAGCTACTACTAGCACTCATTCGGGAGGGCCGAAGACTATCACGTGTTTCCTCCGAACCATGTGACGCCAGCTGCCCGCATTTTTTCAAACTGCTCACTCACGTCGCTGGGGGTGGCATAACACACTCGGAGGACAGCGCTATCCACTCCTTCTGCTTTCCTGAGCTCACAGACGCCCTTGATTGGCTGTAGAGCCGTGATTAATGTGGAAGCGCTAAGTACCTCTCACCCCTCCCGTCTGAGAGAGCTTGGCCAATCAGCTCTCTCTACGCCTCTGGCTGCGAGAGGTTACAGCAAAACGCGCAATTTCTGCATGATAGGGTGAGCACTCAGAGGCCCCAGCGGTGTAGTGTTTTATATGAAATAGTGTGTGTTAAATCAAAAGAAGTGTGTGTGTTCACTTTGTAATGTAACATTGTTTTATCTTTATTTGTATTTTTTTCCCCTCATGCGGTGTGTTTGGGCCTGGATCACTGCAGCATCAGGTAAATAGTGTACATGTGAATGAGAGAGTGTGTGTGTGTGTGTGTGTGTGTTTATGTATGTGATATAATGGTCTGTTCATGGGTTCTCTGTGGTGTTCCTCAGACAAAGGAGGAGCAGTCTCAGATCACCAGCCAGGTGACTGGGCAGATCGGCTGGCGTCGCGAGGGCATCAAATACCGCCGCAACGAGCTTTTCCTGGACGTGCTGGAGAGCGTCAACCTGCTCATGTCCCCACAAGGTGAGACGGTGCCCCCTGGGGATCACACACGTTCATCATCACAAGAACCGTTTAGATGAAAGGTTTACATCACGCCCATGAATAATGTAAAAGGAAAAAAATCACATCACCTAAAACACGCTTAACGATTATTACATGAACAGGGTACTGTAGTTATAAATTAGGCCACGCCCCCCAAGTAAGTCTTCTCTCAGTGTGGAATGACTATGGTGTTGAGGTGTTGCTCTGTACTAGTGTAGTATGTGTGTGTCGCAGGTCAGGTGCTGAGCGCGCACGTGTCGGGCCGGGTGGTGATGAAGAGCTACCTGAGCGGGATGCCTGAGTGCAAGTTCGGCATGAATGACAAGATCGTCATCGATAAACAGGGAAAAAGCAGCGCGGCCGACGACACCGGAAAGAGGTATAGAGCTCCTGTTATCTTTTACAGCGATACACGATTCGTTTATTTACAGGGAATGCACAGAGTGTAGATTACAGTGTGTGTGTGATTTTGTACAGCGGGAAGCAGTCCATCGCCATCGACGACTGCACCTTCCACCAGTGTGTGCGTCTCAGCAAGTTCGACTCGGAGCGCAGCATCAGCTTCATCCCTCCAGACGGAGATTACGAGCTCATGAGGTAACCCTGACCTTCACACGTCCTACGTCAGACTTCTGCGCACATGTTAAATATGCATCTCAGTAAAAACCCTTCCTGGCACCTTGCGGCAGGTATCGCACCACGAAGGACATCATCCTACCGTTCCGCGTCATCCCGCTGGTTCGTGAGGTCGGGCGCACCAAGCTGGAGGTCAAAGTCGTCATCAAGTCCAATTTCAAACCCGCTTTGCTGGCACAGAAGATCGAGGTGAATGAGTTCAATTTCTTTTGTATTTTACTTTTTTTTTTTATCGCCGTTCTGCTCCTGTTAACGAGCCGCTCCCGGTTCTAGGTACGCATCCCCACCCCTCTGAACACCAGCGGCGTGCAGGTGATCTGCATGAAGGGCAAAGCCAAGTACAAGGCCAGTGAGAACGCCATCGTCTGGAAGTCAGTCACTAACTTTTAGGACTCATTTATATACACTGTATATACTGTATGTGTGTGTGTGTGAGGGAGGGAGTGTCTGAGTTTGTGATGCTCTTGTGATCAGGATTAAGCGCATGGCCGGAATGAAGGAGTCTCAGATCAGTGCTGAGATCGAGCTGCTGCCCACCAACGATAAGAAGAAGTGGGCTCGTCCTCCCATTTCAATGAACTTTGAGGTGAGAGAGAAAAGAAGTAAAACAGAAAGATATTTCTGATTTATGGGAATGGGAAGATGATTTCCTTTTTTTCTCGTCCACCCACTAAACACTGAAATGCCATCAGGAAAGTCAATCGTAATGAAAAAAATCTGTATATTCATATAAATGAAGTCATAAAAAACTCGTATCATGTTTAGATTACTGTACCAGTACTATACATTACTTTACTTTTACATAAATTTACTTTTACATAACATGTTGAAAAAAATCATCACTATACTTCATGATCTTTACTCCACGCTGTGTTTGTTTCTCAGGTGCCGTTCGCTCCATCTGGTCTGAAGGTTCGCTACCTGAAGGTGTTCGAGTCCAAGCTGAACTACAGCGACCACGACGTCATCAAATGGGTCCGCTACATCGGCCGCAGCGGCATCTACGAGACACGCTGCTGACCGCGTGACTAGCCGCCTCCCGTTCCGCACCTTCCCTCCGAGACAGGTGTATGAGTTCATCTAAACAAACAGTAGAGAATTATGCAAATGTGAACTGTGTCCTGTGTGCATGAGAGAGAGAAGGAGAGAGAGAGGTGTGATGTGAGAAGATCAGAGCACTGCACGCCCTGTACGCTCTAGTTTACTCTAGCAGATTGCTGGTTAAATCTGGGCGTGTCCCAAATGCCTCTTTAAAATCCTAGCAACACAGTCGCGTGAGCGACCTCCCTCGCCAGATGTTACAGTGCATAGACCGAAGGAGGAAGTGGTGCAGTGCTGTGAGGAAGGCTCAATCTCTCTCTCTCTCTCTCTCTCTCTCTCTCTGTTTCAGTGTCTGATCGTACTGTCTGTAACAGTAAACATACATATAAATATATATATTAAAAAAAATGGAACACTGTATTATTATTCTTCTCTGCTCCTACATGGTTATGCAGAAAATTCTGCTTAGATAAAAAAAAAACTTGTACACTTTACTCTGCACTGCACTGTTCTGAGGAGAAAAAATGTGCTTGTATATTATTATTATTATTATTATTATTATTATTATAAATCACTGGTCTCTGTTAGCCAGGTAGCTTATTGATCATAAAAGAAGAACGTGGAAGTTTCTGCCTCCAGACTGTGTGTAATTTCAGACTTCCTGTTTCTCAGGAAATTCCAATAGAGAGATATTTTGAAATGTTTCTTCTTAAAGCCAGCTAACATATTAAATAAACATATTCAGTCAAAGTGCAGATTAGCTAAAGAAATCATTAACTAGCGAGCAACATAACGTAAGATGCCAAGTGGCACAGAAGGGCGTTTACAACGCTCATCGCTAAAAAATTTAATAACACATGCTTAACAGGGACGAGAATCACCAGGCATGTCCCAATATGATATCACAATACTGAGGTAATGATTCAATTTGTATTGCAATTCTCTAAGTATCACGGTTTTATAATTATTCAATTTTAATCTTTGTTCAGATTTTGTTACAACTCTAAACAAACTAGGCAAATAATTCGCTCTCATCACTCAGGACACTGTGTTGAGTGTGTGTGTGTGTATGAATAGTTTAGAGCACCATCTGCAGGATTATAGAGGAACGATGACGTTTTATTTTACACTCCTCAAATACAAACTGTATAAATTTAGAAAAATATTTTAGTGTCA
The DNA here is from genome assembly GCA_028570985.1 of Heterobranchus longifilis. Taxonomy (NCBI): domain Eukaryota; kingdom Metazoa; phylum Chordata; class Actinopteri; order Siluriformes; family Clariidae; genus Heterobranchus; species Heterobranchus longifilis. The sequence goes on from JAOVVB010000043.1 coordinate 16,566,222, forward strand.
GTGTGGTGAAACATGAATCACCACACAAAAGGAATTGTGATGCATCACAGAACAATTTTTTTTTATATTAAATTATTCCTAATTATTTATAATAATTTTTACAACCTGCTCAGTCTGATTAGCTTAACAAGACGTTGCCGTTGGTTGTTTGTTAAAATAATATTGATCTCTCAGCAGGATGCATAAAACATATCCATTCATGAGTCTAAGTTCAATTAAATCAATTTAAAAGTTAAAATAATAAATAATAATAAAAATAAATAAAATATTATCTTAACGCTAAAATATATAAAATAACTCATTGAGCTTGTTTTTTTTTAAATTACTATCAACAATAATAAATAAATATTTTTTTACAAGAAGAGTTTTATTGGCGTTTTAATTTCTACCAATGAATTCACTTATATAATTTCAAATTCTTTTTCTGGTAAAAAATGAAAAGGGTTTTGTAGTTATAGTCTGCGAGTATATTAAAAACAAGTAAACCAGACTACTTATGAAAAACAAAAGAAAAAAAATCTGATTTTTACAACAGTTCCAAATAAGGAGAAATAGCCCTAGATTAGAATCATTAACTTTATCATTATATTATTTTCTCTAGTTATTTTAATAACAAAAAATTGTTTGCCATTAAAAAAATGAATTACCCAAATTATTTTAGAATAATTCATATGTTTATTATTTTTTTCTGCTTTTATGAAAACCTCAGTTCATTTGTCCAAAACCATTTTCTTTTTTTGGTATTTTTGTCACAAAATGAGCTGGATGCACACACAAAAGGAATTCCGAGTTTTATTCATGTTACACAGATCTGTGTTGCGAGACATTTAGAAACCCAGACAGACACCAGACAAAAGGAGACAGTAATAGGACAGAGAAGAAACTCCAGTGTGTGCAGTGAGAGACTGAATCACTAGTGAGGTTTATTACAGTAGCTGTACACAATCCTGCAGTTAAACCCTGCTGAGGTCGTCACCAGTGTCGAGTCAGATTATTACTACAGTCCCATCATCATCATCAAACACTCGTGTGGTGAACAGGATTATGGGATTGCTTTGATGTTCCTGAACTTCAAACACTTTCTTCATGACTCAATGCTTAATTTGACAAAAAAAACAAACATGACAAGATGCCCATGATTTAATATAGGAAAAAAACAATAATAAAGATGTAATTGGCGTTAATAAAATATCCTGTAAGCCTTAAATGCACTCGAAGCTAACGTAGCTTGGTTTCTGCTACAATTCTATTGGGCTAGCTATAGCTAACCTAACAAGTGCACTTCAGCGCCTCCTAGTGGTGTTGTCAAGCTTACTGTTTGTTTGGTTTAATGATACAGCGAAAGATAATAATAAATGTCAGCATGACTGAAAATGTTAAAAATACTAATTTCTGGTTTGCTGCCAGGTCTGCGCCGTTTTCTCGTTTTTTTTCTGAGCTCCAAATTGATTGAATAGTACTCTTACTACGTAACCATGACGACGATCATAAATACTGTTTTTTTTTTCATTATGTTTTTTAGCCCTTGGCTTTATTATTTGGATTGCACAGAGAGAGATCACAGCGTCCATTATGTAACCATAGCAACCGATGTCCAACAGTAGTGTATTGATACAGTTGTGTCTTTACAGCACATTAAGTGCACGATTAAGATGAAGAGCTGTACAGTGCGCACGTGAGACGTAACGAAATAACTGTTTAAAGAAGAGAAATGAAATAAAACAGAAAGGATCCTGTGCACACTGACGGACGACTCCAGAATTTAAAAAATTCCCCAAAAACGTGAATCGTTATAGGAAATGGCCAGAATACTGGCATGCTGTAACATCACACAGACACACACACACACACACACACACACACACACACGTAGTCCGCTATGCTAACGGATACTACGCACACAGCCGCAGCTGTATTTTTTAAACTAAAAATCTGTTCCTCGTTCCGGATTTGATGTAGAGGAGTGATGCGTTCCCACGCCCAGCCATGTGCTACCCTCCTAATCTTCGTCCTCCTCCTCGTCCTCCTCCTCCTCATCCTCGCTGATGTTCTGCCCGTGGGTAGTGATGTCATGGCGTGGGCGCTTGGCGCGGGGTGAGGCGGGCGGCGAGGTCCTGGTGAAGAACGGGAGGCGGAAGGTGGGCGAGGGCGAGCGCTCGCGGGTCGGGCTGCTGCTCGGGCTCTGACGAGGACTGATGGCCTGCATCATGCGGCCCTTCCCTTCTTTCAGCATGTGTTTCTACACACACACATTTATCAATTTTAGTAAAATGACTCGTCAGGCATGTTCATGTTTACATTAAGCCACACCCACAAAGACTGACACAGAGCACACTGAAACTATCGAAACAGTGAAGTAGCGCTGTGGTTTGCACTAAAATGCAGTAGCATTACGACTACTGTGGTGCCATTACTTTTGCTCACCAACACTTTAATATAAAGCCAAAGTTCACCATAATCATCATAAATACGCGTATAGTGTTTATATAGCTTGTTTCCTTATATGGGCGTTTAGACGACGTTGCGACTCACCAGCGCCCCCTCGGGGCCGAACATCTGCAGGAAGTTTCCGATGAACTCGCGGGATTTCTCCTCCCACTTCTGGATCAGGTCGATGCTCTTCTCCTCCACCTTCTGCACGAACTCCTTGCTCTTCTCCTCCACGTCTCGCACCTTCTGCTTCACCTTATCCACGCGTTCCTGCAGGTGGTACTTCTTCTCCTGCGTGTGGAACGCAAACACATACGTGTGTGAAAGAGAGAGAGAGAGAGAAAAAACGGTTCAGGATGAGGAGGAGACTCACGTTGATGAAGCTGACGTTGAGCTCTTTGGCCGTGTAGCCGCGCTGCAGGTTTCTCCTCACGTACACGTCGTAGTCGCGGACGATGCGCGTAATGATGTCGGAGGTGGAGATGCCCTCAGTGCGCTGCGTCGGAGCGAACATGCCTGAACACACACACACATGCACATGGATGTGAGACTTGTAGTCATCAGAATAAACACTGTGCGTATGTGTGTGTGTGTGTGTGTTTCCCTCACCTGCCTCTTTGATGTGTTTGTACACGTCATCACTATCTGCTGATGAGTACGGGATATCATCATGAGCGACAAAGTCGATCTGATAACACACGCACACACACAGGTTAGCACTCCAGCACACAACACACTCGCTAATCAGTCAGGGCAAAAGTAATGGCGCCCTATAGGATTAGGAAGTCCTGTGTGTGTGTGTGAGCTACACTACTGGATGATTGAGTTTCTCAGTAGTGTATAGCAACGTTACGCTGCAGTCACACACCCGGTGTTTGGTGAGGAAGTCGGTCGTGAGGGTCCACGGCGCGTTGCGCACCACCTCGTCCACGTAGCGGCAGTGCGTGACGGCGTCGTAGCGCTCCTCCTCGTTCATCACCGTGAAGCCTTTCAGCTTGTGTGTGAGGTCGTCACTGCATACTGCACACAATCAACATCATCACGACTCTCGTTCAAAACACACACTCATTAACACACCCGGTGCGTATTTAAGATCGGTGTGTGTACCTCCAACGATAAGGTGTGTGTTGGGGAAGAGGGCTTTGGCCTGCATGAGGGCGCGGGCGTGTCCTGAGTGGAACATGTCGAAGATGCCGTCGGCGTACACCCTCACCGGCCTGTCGGCTAATACACACACACATAATGATGTAGTACAATGTTGAAGCCTTGCTCTAAAACTTCTAGAATCAGTGATTCAGCCGCACGTGACCGCTGTCACGGCTGTGGGACGTACGTGGTGTCCCCCTGCGAGCCTCCTCCATGGTGACGCGTTTATACGGACGATCCTCCAGTGAGACCAGCTGATCAGCATACGGAGCCGGGTCTCTCAGAGCCTGTGGGAAAGAGGGATCACGTACTCTTAATGAGTTTAGTAGATATTTACTGTGTGTGTTAAACATTGGCAAGGTTTTTCCAGATCTACTGAAAAAATAAAAATAAAGAATTACCACGGTAAAGGTCTATATTGTGATAAATGTCACCCTACACAGTCCTTGTGCTTAAGGTTTATGTATAATGTTTTGCTAGCTCTCAGTGCGCGTCTTGGTTAAAGCGCGGTGTCGTTACCACGGTGTGCCGTTTAAATCTGACCGCGGCGTCTCCTTCCTCCGTCTCCCCGTTCGAGTCGTCTCTCCTCCTCTTCCGCGAGAGAGAGCGTGATGAAGCGTGAGCGTCCATTCCTAAAGAGTCCTGCAGATCCTCTAGATCCTACAAGGAAAGAAAAAAAAAAACAAATAGAGCTAGGTAAGTGCGTAAGTAAGTGCACCGTAACAACAAGTTACACTGACAGCACGATGACGATGAGATAACTCATGTAAAGAGTAAACTGCTTTATAGACGCACCAGAAAATATTTTTTATTGTAGAATACAAAAAAGGAAATACAGTAAAAAAATATATAATATAATATCCCCGTGAAATTAAAATTAAAACTGTAAAAAAAAATATATTACAAAAGAGAAAATTACAAAATGACAAAAAAATTACAACAAAAGTAAAAAAAAAGTGACAAACAGCCAAAAAATATCAAAATGACCAGATTTTTTTATAATTAGAAAAATAACAAGAAAAGAACATTAAAATTTAAATTAAAAAGTAAGGAATTAAATCAAAAAAAGGAAAGAAGATGTCTTAATTCCAAACAAAAGGTTTTTATTGTGATTTTAAAATTAATTAACAGCTCTTCGCAGTTTTACTTTAATGCTTCTTGAACGTCCTCTAATCAGTGTACACCTTACACACTTGCTCTTGTTGTGTGTGTTTTTGCCTGCTGTGAAATAACAGTGTTAAAACAGTGTCTTGGGCTCAACAAGGCAGGGGAAGTGGACGAGGATGAGAGAAAGGTGGTATTGGAACACAGCCAGCATTTTTCATACAATAGCACTGATTATCTCTGTCTCGATGCGGCGTCTTTCTGATGTCACGTCCAGATATCTCACGCGTCCCACATTCCAGTCGGTCTGCTCGAGACTCTTTGTTTTGCTCGAAAAACAGAGACTTGTTCTGTCGCTTGGATTAAAACGAGGCTGTGGGCGGGGCTTGGTGGCAGCTCAGGTTGTGATGTCACTAAACAATCTCAACGGCTTTCCACCAATCGCTTCTGACATGTAAATTAAGACGATACTGTAGTGGAGATTCGAACCCGCAGCCATTCAGTCTAGTTTTATTCTCGGTCGGTCCTCGGTGTGAGGGAGTTCAGCGAGGGATCTTTCTCGGCATGAGGCTGAAATAACTGCCCCGTCACACTGCAGCTGCTCAGACGCGTGCCAGGCTCGAGAGCCGGGGCAAAATATAGCAGCTGGCCTCCCTGTGATGGTGTGTGTGTGTGTGTGTGTGGGGGGGGATCATAACACATCTATAACACATCTGTAACACATCTGTAACACTATACAGAATACATATCATTGGCGCACACACACACACACACACACCTGATGTGTGTGTGTGTAAGCACAAACTCCTGTGCAGTTCCTGTTTCCTGCGCAATTTGTTGCTCGAACGGACACGCCCATTTAGAGCCTTGTAACTGAATCAGTGAGTCAAATCATTCGGCTCGGCTCACTAATAAGAGTCGATTCACTAAAATGTCTGTTTGTCTATTGTTAGGACAATATTTAAGACAGGATATGACACAGATTATGGCCTGGTCAACCTTGTTAATGTCAGCTGAATTAAATTACACAGACAATTAATTAGTATTTAAAAAATTACTCTAAGAGCCGACTCACTTGAAAAGAACCGACTCGAAGATCCGACTCGTTCAATAGCGACACATCACCACAGAGCACACAACCTTCTTACTTACTTACTTAGTTATTCCGCCAAGTCAGAAATATAGTTACCTCAGGAATAACTAGTTAACTAGTTAGATTGTTAGTCCGTGAGCTAAACTACCTCTAACCGACTGCACCGTAATCACATCTCTCAGCTTGTAGCGTTAACATTAGCATTTATCTCAAACTAGCATTTAGCTAGCGTTGAACGACTTAATATATCCTAACGCATTTATTTTAAGCTGCTTACCCTCGTCCTGTTCTCGTCGCTTTTCTCTCTCTCACACTCACTCACACACACACACACACACACACACACACACACTCAGCGCTGCTTGTCCCTGACAGCTCGGGCCGCGTCCAATCCGCACTTCCTCACTCCCCCTGAGTGCTACAAGGATGTAAAACGCGGGCTCAAGGACAATATCCCGCTTCAAAACACATTGTTTTTTGTTTAGTTTATTCAGTCACTCATGACACTATACTCATTTTGAGCAGGTACAAGTGGTTGGACTTTAAATTGTATTAATCCCTCCGTGATACGTAGTGAACTCGGGTTTGTGTCTCAACCGATTTGGGATTGAACCCGATAGACTGGGTCAAATGCACCGCATTTTGCGTTTGACCCATTATAATTAGTAGTAGTAGTTATTTCTTCATAGTGTTATTTTATAATTGTTTATCGTTAATATATATTGTATTTTTACGAAACAAATAAATAAATAAAATGAAATAAATTCCGGCGCTTTGACGGCCACCTCTTTTTAGGTCCCTTTGAGCGCCTCACTTCCGGTATATAAAGCGCGTCCACGTGGTGAAGTGCTGTGTGCGCGCATGTAGAAGTTATTTCATGCAGCAGCCTAGGATTTAGGATCTATTACTATTATTGTTAATCGTTTTTCTTTTTTCATTTTCTGTCCTTTATGCCCTCATTGGTCTGTTTGAGTGAGTTTATTTTAATATTCTGTGTAATGCTTAAAATGTTTGTTAAAAATACTCCAACATGAATGCATGATATTTTTGTCTTTTTATGTATTTATTCATTTATTTTTGTTCTTGCCTTTATGTGTTGCCCATTCATTTTCTTCTAGATGAATGTGGTGTCAAACAAGGCGCACAAAAACCTCTTGTTAAAGCTTCAGCTCATGAAATCCTTGTGACTTTTGTGAAATGCTGTGACAAGGACATCCTGAAAGAGAGCACGTGCACAGGAGTTTCATTCTGTATCGGTGCTTTTTAAATTGTATTTTATTTAAACTCATTTCTCATTTGTTGATTTTGAAACCAGGTGGAAACGGAAAAAGTTGTTGTATTCAGACCACGAGGACGACTGAGGCACCTGAACACACTGCAGCTTCGGTCAGTTTTATCAATTAGAATTGCTATTTAATCCCATGATAAGCTTTAGTTTTTATCATGTGATCAATGTCTCTTTGTTAGACATGTGTTTTTTTTTTTTTTTTTTTTTACTTCTAAATTTTTTTTTTTTTTTGTTAAATTGTGTCTCTGGTCAAGTGAGAAATGACGTCATAGTTTTGTTAAAATGCAATCACGTAGTCTTGATGCATGTCAATGTGTAATTTGTGTTAAAAGGGTGGAGTTGTACAAGATGGAGGCCCATGCACAGAGTTCATTATTAATAATAATAATAATAATAATAATAATCGATTTATTTTATATAGCCTTAGTGTTGCCCGTCCGTTCCTGTCTGTGATGGACGCGGTGTCAGAAAAGGCGCACAGCAAACCTTATCGCGACTCTTGAGTAAAAGCAGGACGTCTCTCTGACTCCTCATGCTTCTGTCCCGATACGAACACATCACCGTCCCGGGATTTACACTCCTAAATCCTGCTTACTGAGCCGAAACGTCAGGGTTTAATACTCTCTTCTGTCTTATTGCAGGTGGAGGAGGAGGGAGTACAGAAGATGATGGAATCTGAAATCAAATTTTGTCACTTACACGACCATACACATTATGATATACAGTGAAATGATTATACGACTCTTGAAGATGACTACAACATTAGGTATAGAATGAAGTGTTATTGTTCATGTATTAAAGTGCGAGCAAGTCCTCTCGAATCTGAACCAAGAGATGTGCAGCACATGAGCCGTGTGAACACCAGTGTGAAGGAAACGTAGCGAATCCGTTCAGTCCAGTCCCGTGTGCTGTTCTGGTGATGGTGTGAGCGCTCGTTTGCCGTCATGTATAATGGTTTTAACAGGCTGTGTTTATCAGACTACTGGTGAGGTACATGGTGAGCGAGAACGTTACCAAACCTGACGAGGCTGAGGGCCAGGGGGAAAAGATTAAGTACAACTTAAGTTTTAGTGAATTAATAAGTTTATTAACAATTTAAATAGTTATAATCTGAGCGCTGGAATTGCACAGTTTGAACCTGACTTTATAATGTTTGAGACGCTCGTTTGCTTTACTTGCTCAGGTTTAACTTGGAGGTTATGTGATTAACTGCACAGGTGAGTTATATCTGCTGTTTGTTGCTCATGTATTTATTTATTTTTCTCTGTGAATCATAATAAAGGTTAATTTCCCAAGTTCTAATTATTTTATTCATCACGTACACAACCATACACAGGAGGAGTGTATGCAGTAAAATGCTTAAGATGACTATGACCTAAAAATGGCAAGATTTTACTGCAATAAAAGAGAAATTGCAATTTAAAGTTTAAAAAAATGTGGGATGAATGTCCAAATCTACCAATTTAAAAGTTACAATAAAATGAATAGAAATGTAAAATAAACATTTTTCAGGTCTAAAATAGAAATCTATAAGCTATATACATTATATAGTCGTGTGTGTGTGTAGTTTAATCAAGTGGTTGGGCTTATATGAGAGACAGAGAGGTGTGTGAGTGAAAAGTCATTTAAAAAGCACAAAATCAAGATTACTAAAGTCAAGTCGGCTTTTATTGTCATTCCAACCATATACCGTACACAGTAAACCGAAACAATGTTCCTCCAGGACCGAGGTGCTACATACTGTATATGGAACAACATAAATTAACAACACAACTCGGAGCCAGCTAACTAACCAAGAGACCTAATTAGCTGACTAGCTCCGATATGACAGATTCACCTAAAAACTACTATACAAAAAAGAGACAACATACAAGAAATGTGCAAACAAAGAGCTACAGAGTGACAAACACAACAACGTAACGCGTTTCAGTACTTTTGTAGTGTTAAGGTATGAGTTGAGGTAGTGGGAGGAGAAACAGGAAACATTTGACATTCCTGAGTAGCAGCAATGATTTAAAAATATATTGTGCAAAAAATAGCAAGAAAATTAATAAATATTGTGCAATAAAGTTCTAAAAAAGAGATCAGGTGGGTCGGTATTAACAAAGTGAGATGGTTGTAGATCAGAGTGTTTGTGCATGTGTGTGTTTATCAGTTCAGTTCTGATGTTATTTAGTTCGTCTGAGTGATTTGTGTGTTTATAAGTCCCGTCCCTTTGTATTGAGGAGATGGATGGCTTGTGGGTAAAAACTGTTACATAGTTCTGGATGTGAGGCCCGAATGCTCCGGTACCTTTTTCCAGATGG
>JAOVVB010000043.1:16590916-16610457 GCA_028570985.1 Heterobranchus longifilis
AATGAAGATCTGTAAAGTTATTTGGATTTTTACAACATTATTGTTGAAATACACAGTCCTGAAAAAGGGGCGTTTCTCTTTTTGCTGAGTATATATATATATATATATATATGAAATAAATTAAAGATAATAATCAACTCACATATTTCAGTCGACTCTGAGAGAGATAATTTGCTAACAAATGACATTTATCCAGAATTTAACTCGGGTTGTTTTTAAATAACCACATTTCTTTCCTTTTTTTTGTGTGAATAAAAAGCATTAAGGCACTCTGTTATCTATTAAAGAACAGCTGCAGTATTTTAATTTCTATGGGTTTTCAATATATATAAAATAAAATACTGTAGCTGGTCTTTAATAGGTAACAGAGTGCTTTAGTGCTTTTTTATTCACACAAAAAAAGAAGAAAAAAAAACAATTTTGGGGATATTTTAAAATTTATATATATATATATATATATACACACACACACACACAGAGTGAGCCAAAATAATATAATAAAATAACAGTATGATGTATATATATGTCATAATATCATATAGCTATATTTCATATTTAAAAAAGTGTTTTTTTTATATACAATATCATTATACAAATTTTTCTTTTCCTGAAATGTGTTTACATTTTTTGGATAATTCTGTGTATAGCAGGACACAACAGCTGACCTACTGTAGCATCAATTAGCACTAATGTTAGCTTCCATTAGCTAATTGTCACACTGGTTGATAGACAATGCCACAGTTACACACTCATTTATATCCCACAATAGCAGATTGTGGGGAAACAAAAACAGACAAAATGTGTTGAAACAGCGCTTATGCTAATCTGGAAGGTGCAAGCATCTTAATTAATTGCTACATTAGCCTCCAAGCTAAGTGCATAAAATTAGCAAAACAAATGACTTAATCTGAGGTAAACTGGAACGGCGTGAGATTGTGTGGCTCGAATTGCAATAAAAAATCTTCAGTATCTATCTACGTGTCTATCTGTCTGTCTGTTCATTACAATATATACTGTTGAACTTTTCAATGTTTTTTTTTACCACTAGACATAATTGCATTTAAAAAGTAAAAATGTAGTTAAATTAATCTAATATTTCTTATGCTATTGTGACACTATAGTAAAATTATACATTAGTTTATTAATCCTGTTTCTACACATGTGATTGTCAGTAAGTCACTGACGTTTAAAAAGCGTTCAATAGTTTTCTCACAAGCACAAGCTAGTAAATTCATTAATCGTAAACAGAAACTCGACACAGAGCGGGCCGATATCAATGCATATCGATACAATGACATCAATAATTTCAATATTGCGATAAGTTATGTAACACACTTTTCTAAAATGTTGTAGATATCGTTGTTAGACATTAAAAAAAAATTAAAATATAGAAAAATTAAAATATAGTTAACTTTAAAGATACTGGGAACACAAATTTAGATATTAGAATGTATTTTATCTTTAAAGTTACACAGAATAGGAGATGAGGGAAAATGTTATAATTCCTAGATTTAAAAAAAAAGGAAAGAAACATAACAGAAGGGAAGTACTGTACACAGATTAAAACTCACGAGGCACACAGATTAAAATGGCAACATGAAACGTTTATTGCAGGCTTGGAGGTATTTCCTGTACATGCCATCACGCACAAGCACGATATAAACGTACGATTAGAACGTCGCAGGATGGATGTAGCCGCTTACTCACAGAAGTGTCTTTTCTTTCAGGGTGTTTCATAAGAACCCAACACACACACACACACACACACACTCAAAAAATAATAAAATCAGGGAGTGTGTTTATTACTGGTCATGCAGAAACCACTGGAACACTGTTTCACAGGCTAGAGAGAGAAATATCCAGTCGAGTGACGACGTGTTTTATTACAGAAGAGAATACTGATGCAAAATCACAACACTACAGTATTCATGTGAGTGTAAAGGGACATCGACAGTAACGCAACCAAGCCACTCGTCCATGCAATTCCCCTGAAAAAGAAAAATGTGTTGTGCGCTCCTGTTGAAGAAATATCTGACTTTCTTATTCTGAGTGTGCTTATCATTTAGAATTCATTATAGGAAGATATATGTTTAGCGTTATTTGGTTGAAATTGATATACATATATGTGTGTCATGTAATACTTCTATTGTGTTTCCAACAAATGTTAGCTGAGATGCATGTAGTGTTCATATAACACAGTCTCATACACCTCTTTCATTCACCAACCAAAAAACACAGTTGAGGAAGAACACAAACTAACCTTTAGAAATCACAGAAGTTACCCGAGAACAGAGAACAATCAACTACTTGAAAACATTTTGTCCATCACATCCAAAATCGACTAAACACTGCATGTGTGAAAGCACTCTTTATGTAAAGTAGGTTCAAAGCCATTACATTGTCCCAGGGTAAGAAGGATTTGTTTTTCTCAGGTCATTTATTCTGGTCAAGCTGGTTCATGTAAACAAAATGTGGGAATTAATCTGGAGGAGTTTCTCTGGCCAAATGCTTAGTGTGAGATAAGGCAGTTCTCACATCACCATCTTTCATCTGAGGAATCCAAGCTGCAGAGCTCAAGATTCATTGCACCGAACTGGTAAGATATTTATTTGCCTTTCACGACTTCATGTGTCATGCGTGGTTCCCTAATGTCGTCTCGTCGTTATCCCATGGACAAACTTCTGTCACGTTGGGTTTTCTAACAGCTGGTGCCGTTGTCTGAGATGGCGTATTTATGTCCCCGTCTCTTATGGTGACACTTGGCATCCCTTTTGTTTCCCAAGCACATACTTCAGCACATTTACTGTCAGTGATTCCAGCCTCTTTTGTCGAGCTTCTCCTTCTACCAGATGTTTTCATGGTGACCTGGCCGCTCTCTAGCGTCTCACTGACGCGGCGTTTCTCAGAAGGTTTGCTGGAAGAGCTTCGCCTCTCCCTGCTTTTGCCTCTTTGGCTGTCATCGTCTTTATCCTTCCCTTTCCCTTTTGATGAGCAAGAACCTTTCCTTTTTGAGTTAGAGTCCCTTCTCTTCGAATGATGTGTAGGGCTCGAGGTCTTATCCTGGTTTGGAGATGGTGGTTGGTCAAAGTCCCATGGACAAATGTCCACCATGAGGGCTGGAGGCTGCAGAAGGCTTCCAGTTGATTTGGAGATGTCTGAGTGGATGATCTTGGGCTTGCCGTCTGTCGGAGTGACACTTTTCTTGCGGCTAGTCCTGTCAAGGCTCTCAACTCCTTTGGAAGACGAATCCTCAAATTCCCAAGGACAGACCTCTGCTTTGTAGGAGGTCAGGTTAACTGATGTTCTGGGTTTCCTCCCATCATTCTTGTCACCTCCTTCCTCTCTGTTAACACCCTTGTCTTTGGAGCGGCGGCGGTTTGATGGAACCACCATCCTTTGTTTGTGTTGAGACTTTCCACTTTTAGAGCTGCTCTCGTGAATGGTTGTGGTCTCACTTGGGGCAATGGAAACATGCTTTTGAGCTTTTCCCTCTGACAGAGAGGGCAAATCTTCCATTTCCCAGGGGCAAACCTCTGAAAGGTCATAAAGTTCCTTGCTTCTTCCAGGTTCAGAGCAAATTGAAGGTTGACTTCCGCTCACTTGTTGCTTCATGATGCCCATTTTGCTTGGGGTCTTGCTGTACTCGACAGACTGGCTGACGATCATCTTTGGAAAGCCTTCAGGAGATTCGTCAACTTCTGAAAGCATCCTGGTGTCTCTTGCCTTAAGGCCTTTCTTACTAGCATCCTCAACACTATGGGTCTTCCCAGCAAGCCCCAGGGTTCTCTCTCTGGCACTGGCTATGACGCTTAGGGACTTCTGTATCATGGAGGACCGGAGATGTGAGGGCTTCTTGTCTACCGCAAGATTGTGTGCGCTGATGGACTTGCACACAAGTGGCACTGACTCTGCAGATTCAGCAGGCTCAACCTTTGGCGCCTCTGGATTTTTCTTTGCAGACCTTCTCCCCATTAAGGTGTCCAGCAGAGACAACTCGGTTGTAGAGTTGTCCATTTTGTCAGCTGTGACACCATTTGCGTTCCCCGTCTGGTCGTGAGTATGATCGTAGCTATGGGACCTTTTCAAAGAGAATACCTTAATCTTTAGGGAGTCCTCTCTGGATTTTCCACTATGGGAAGATTCAATAGGGTTTCTACGCAGGGTGCTGCGATTGCTGCCGTGTTCGGTTCCATCCCTGTCTTCCCGACAGTACTGACGGCTCACCGTCTCGGGTATTTCTGTGATGCGCCGCATTAGCGAACGTCCAATGCCTTTTTTGGAGTTGCGTTTTTTCTGGAAATGAGGGTTATTCGCCATCATCTTCTTTCGCTTATAGATCTCTAGCTGGCCATAGAGCTTCTTTAGCTCCTCCTGGGTGGAAAGTAAACCAGGCAATTATTAACCCAACCGAAATCAACAATGTACTTGATTCTAGCCCTGCTTTAACATTGGTTCTAGTGTAAAAATTTAAAGATAGTACCAGGACAATTTGAACGAGTTAAATGTCTGTTAGTGTCTGCAGCTTTAAGATTGAGCGACAATAACTGGAGGCATGGTAAGACCATGGCACATTGCAAACAATTTCACAAGACTGGCATGAAGTCCTGTCAGACCATAACAACCAGGTAATGTTGGCCGAGTTTCTAATTACCTTGTTTACAAGAAGTAAGCACCTCGGGTCGAAGAAGAATTTAGATCCAGCACTTGGATTAAAATATTAGGCGCACCTTCTGCTACCCAATCCAACAACTGCAGAATCCTTTAATAATCCTAACCTTTCTCTTTCCTGCTAAGAAGTATAGTGTTTCATTTTCATTGTCAACATTTTCCTATTTTTGTCAGTCAGGACTATTTAAGGACCAAACCCAAACAAGCATCATGATGATATGTTTTCCTTTAAATCCAGTTTTGTAATAAATTCAATTCATCATACAGATCAAAGAAAGCTCACTCTTATGTCCTCAGGGTCCAAACTGTGCTCGCTCCAGGCGGAAGTTATACTGCTGTTCAGGTATGACCCGGACCGGCCCATGTCCAGCTCGTCCTCGTAGGCCTCGGTGGTCATGTCATCCTGCCTGTGCGTACCAGTGAACACGAACTGCAGCAAAACCAGCAAGGTTTATTTTAAACAAATATTCCAGCATAGAAACAACAAATATTAGTGGTGAAAAAAGTATAACGTGTATAAAGGAAACACCTTTGGGATAAGCAATAGTCCCAGAGTCACCGTCACTGTTAAATGCGTATGAACGAAACATAACATCAGCATCCAGTCTGGGTGGAGTCCAGGTGCCAGGGTGAACCTGTAGAAAAGAGTAAGTGATTAGACAAGTCTCTTTCCACTAGTACTTGGTTGTGCCTTGCATCATCCTACCGTGGGCGGAATGAATAAGGAAGAAAATCCAAAGCTTCATTTTTTTTACACTAACATGTGCAAGACACACACCACTTTTTTTTGACCAGGTATCAATGTTGGGTTCTGCTTGGACAGGTATGAGACTATTATATATTTTAAATCCATGGAGCTTACACTTTTTGACATAAGCCATTCCTTAACCTGAAACCACCTCATATAATATTTATGAACAATTCATTACTAAACGCTGCAAAGAAAGACAATTAAGTACCAGTAAACGAGGGCTCTTTAATCATCCCGAGGGACTGAAATGCTGGCCCAGGTGCCACGGAGGAGGCTGTGTGTCTGCTCTGGCCCTGAATAATGAGATCCTGCCTCATTAGTGCATTAGTCATTCAGAGGCTGTTATTGTGTTGAAAGCAGACAAACGCTAAGCTTATCAGTGCGCACCAGCAGGGCCTGCAGTCACGCTGCGGAGGCTGCCAAAAAACAATTCACACCACGAGAAGCAATTGTTCTCGGTCCACGTGTCTTTGAAGAACATGGCTGAGAAACTTATTCGCCTGCATGGCTGCTTGTTACACCAAAAGAGACGGAGTAGACGGAGAGGCGTGTGTGTGTGTGTGTGTGTCCTTTGAGACTGCTTTTAAAGCTTGTCTCTTGACAGTCCGAGCTGAACAGACACTATATTTCTATCGAAACGCAAAGGTTCATATTTACAGTGAGACCACGGGTTTATTTTAAGCCTTGGCAGACTGATACACAAGATGTCTGAAGGAGGCATATTTCAACTCGCGCATCTGTCCTAGCTCTTGTGATTTAGCTGATGGAAGTTCACTTCATCTTCCGCACATCAAGTTGCGAAGAACTTCTGCTGATGCAGGACTAAAGCGGCGCTTCGATGAGCAGTCGCCTGCGAACGCGGTGTTGTCATCAGATTTAGACAATTAAGGCTCTTGTCGATGTCGTAGCTCATTTCCGATGGGCGCTCCCGAAGAAGGAGAGACTATTAATAATTTGGTGGATGTGGAATAAATTCCAATTTAAATAATAAATGAATAAAGGAATAAATGAGCTTGTTTGATGAAAGGGAACAAACCACAATCTTGATTGTGAAATGTTTTTTTTATCCATGACCAACATTCAAACTCAAATCAGGTCCAAGACTCTGGTAGTTTTTGTCAATAACTCTGGCCAGCAACCATTTGAACGATCTAGGCATTGGTGAGAAACTTGCTAGGTTTAAAAAGTTCAGTGAGAGTGTTTTGCTGGTAATTTAGTAAGCTAAAAATTAAAACTTTCTTTTGTCGCGGGTCGTCACAGCGGACCACCTGATCCTGACACAACTTCTCACAGGTTCTATGCCAGATGGCCTTCCTGACACAACCCTCCCATTTATCCATGCTTGGTACTGGCACTGCATCCACTGGCGGGGTTGTATGGGGTGTGGCGACCCACTAACAGCAGGGCTCGTTAGCTCAAAATAAATGTAACTAATTTAGAAATGCATAATTTACAAGATAATGTTGTTAACATATGTTCAAAATCTAACAAATACCTTTCTTCTTTTCTTATTTCTTCTTAGTTATTTACAAAATAAAATCCATAAAAGAAAGCTTACCTGAGATAAAAATTACGCACACACAGCTTACTGATGAGGAGTAATACAATGCAGTCTTTATTGTACATATTTGTCCCACACTCATCCCAAGGTTACCATAAGACATTGAGATTGTTTGACTGACTGTTAGGACCCACCTAATGATGTGGAATATGGCGGAAATGAGGAGCTCGTTATAGACGGCGACTGCCATGTAGCGTGGCTCGTGGAAGGCGGACGGTACGGTGCGAACGGTGTAGCACAGGTAGACGCCCCAGAGAAGGAAGAGAAGCTCGGCTACACATGGGCGGAGGAGAAACACAGCATCACTTATCAGTCACTACATGATGGACTTAACTTGAAGGATCACATGCTGTTTCTTCAACAACCACTTGTGTTGATTTCTAGGTTATTTACAGTTCATATATAATATTATGGCACATTTAAGGTCTGTCGTCAGTGGAAATAAAAAGGAAGGGGTTTTTGTCTCCCATATCAGTTAAATACGCTGTCCTTTGTCCTCTTCTAGCTCTAGCACACAACCTATTTCAGAGAGCCACATGTTCAATTTGCCGGTTCTTCACGCTGATTTGTAGCTGTGTTTCCGTCAAGACACACAACACTCTATCTCCTGGAATTCTACATCTTACACACCTCGCTGTCTCTCCCCCTCTCTCCCCCTCTCTCTACGCCAGAAGGATTAGATTATAAATCCCACGCCTCTGCTGTCAGCGCTGACTCTAAACTCTGGGAGTTTGGCATTTTCTTAGCTATTTTCTTTTTCACATTTTGCTGGCCTGACCTGACCTGAACTGAACTGAACAGAGTTTGTGTTTAAAGTGCACCTGAAATCAAAAGCTGGTGTTTTACAGCTTCTTGCACCTGTCCCTTACCCTGTACTTACAATAGCAGGGACGAGTCGCTCGTCTCACTTGTAGGACGTCCCTTGTTATACGGATAGCAAGTGTCGCTTGTTAACATGGCAGGTTGTGTGTCCTTCTTTTTTAAACTTTAACCTACAGTTTGTAATTTACTTTAAATTAAAATGTTTTTTAAATATTGTCTAAAGACAAACATTAGACAAGATGCTAATCATCAGTTCGATTACCTCAAATCAGTACCTTTTATGATTTACATGCTTCATGTTAGCCTAGTTCACAGGATAGACCTGCATGCTAATCATATTAGCTACATAGATCCGTCAGAAGGACCAGTGATCTCTTCTACTTCCTTCCAAGCTTTATTTCATTTGCTCTTCCTGTACAACGTTTAACGAGTGTTTTTTAGGAAAAGATGAAAGCAGCGCTGATTTATAACTAAATGTTAATGTTAATAATGTTAATAACACCAGTATGGAGTGCTAAATAAAAATGTCTTGTCCAACCACTTGTCACTTCTAGTTCTAGTCCAGAAAAATGGAGAGAAACCTACCAACTGCCATCATGTAATCCCAGCGGTCGAGCTTGCACATGCTGAACTGCAGACCCTCTAGCGTTACTCCATCTTCCACTAAGCCATGGTGGACATCGCGACTCTGGAACACAGCCGAGGTCCATGCCACCAGGAACCAGAGGACTACAAGCAATATGGCTCCCAGCAAACGCAGAACACGGCAGCTGGTCATGTAGGGGATCCGCTGAGCCGTACGCGACAGGAACATCTTCAACACCCTGGACAGGTACAAAAGATCATGGGACATGGTGATGAAAAATTCGACCAAATGGTTCCCTGGTGATTCCTGTTAAAAGTTCAAAGGGATTGTGCTAGTTTGTGTACATTACGAACCGGAAGAGCTTGAGGATCACCGTCCCGTAGACCGTAGCGAAGCCCAGGAGGCGAACCCATCTCAGGAGAATGCAGTGCAACGCGCTCGGCTGGAAGTAAAGTATCATCACCTGTGGGAACATAGCGCGTAACGATCACCATCCTGCTCCTGCTGTTCGCCAGAATAATCAGAAATTCATATCCCATGTGCTGCTTTTGCTTTTGTGTCTGTGTAGGTGTCTCCTTATATGGTAAAAAATAAATAAATAAATAAATAAAATAAAAAAATATATATATATAAACAAACACTCCTTCCAAATGAGTGATTCACTCCCACACCAACAACCGGCTAAAGCTGCGTTCCAAAACGCCTTCCCCTCCAAATTACCCAGGAGGCATTTCGACTGCTGCAGCTTTCTTTTCGATCAAGCACGCAAAATCTGTAGAATGAAGCTGCTTTCAAAGAAAAAAAAGAAATCTGCATGAGTTAAGTGCTAATAAAGCTAGAATAGTCAGTATGCTAATACAGCAGAAAGTGCTAGCAAACAAAATCACATCATAATGAAGAGGAGGATCGTCTGCTAGATGAGCTTATGTAACATTGTGAGCTAATAGTGCAAAAACATACTAGTAAAGCTTAAGGCTTTATGCTAATAAAGAGGAAAAAAAAGCAAACAACAACAACAAAATGCATTGTGTTCAGGTAGAGGAAAAATTACCAGATTCAAGATGCTGCATTTAAAGTGTGTATTTTGTTTTCTAATGAATAAAGAAAAGCGGCTAAAACTAGCAGTACTAGCTATGCTTATGCCGATGTGCTAATAAAGCCGAGAAAGCATGTGCTAGTCAGACAAAACACCACATGGTACCAAAGCAAATTAGTGGCAGCTAAATGCAAAGACTGTAATCCTTATGCTAGTTTACTGAAAAAATGCTAAAAAAAAAAGGTTACACTGTGTGAAAGTACAGTTAGCATTTAGTATTTTAAAACAGAATAACGGTAGGCTAGTAATTTCCTCCCCTCATTTTGTAGAAGATACAAAAAAATTGTCCAAAAAAGAGATTGAGATAAAATAAAATTTATGTTTTGCGTCCAGTTTTTTTTTTTTCATTCTCCTTTTAATTTAAGAAAAACCCTTCTATAATATAATGGACATCTGGACATGTCACATTACAGACACATCTGTTCTGTGTTGCAGAAACATCTGTCTAATCCGTATCCCGTCGTCTGACTGACTGTGTGCCCTGCAGGATGCCGTGTTCAGACTAATCAAACTGTGACGTCTACAAAAACACAAAAGCAATTATCTGAGAAAACGGTGTGGCTTTTCCGGTCTCATTAAACTCAGAGACACAAATGATAATGAAACTCATTCCGTCTTGATCGTAAATCTCAGGGTTACGGGAAACCTTCCTTTTTATACTGTGTCTATTTTATTTATTTCATTGAACAATAATGTACCGAATAAACAGTGTGAAGGTGGCACATTGGCGTAGTGGTTAGGACTGTTGTCTTGCACCTCCAGGTTCTGGGTTTGATTCCCACCTCTCTGTGCTTGGTGGGTATTTTCTGGGTACTCCATCTTCCTCACACAGTCCAAAGACATGCAGCTTTGGCTAATTGGCGTTCCCAAATTGTCCCATAGTGGGTAAGTGTGTATATAGGTGTGTGTGCCCTGCGATGGATTGGAACACTGTTTATGATGTGCCCTAAGTCCCCTGGGATAGACTCCAGGCCCCTTTATACACAATACCCATTAGACACAAAAATATATACCAATTAAACATACAACTTGTATATGTTTGTTATACAAAAGGATATGTACGAACTACAAACACATATACAGTTCTAGTTAACCAAAATAATTTGAATAACTAAAATAACCAAAAAATATATCTTGGTGTACTAGTTAAATAAAATATATGCTAGTTAAACAAAAGAATATAAGCTATACAAAAATGTTAACAATTTGAATAAACTGTTTGCTAGTTAAAAAGGATGTATTATGTAACAAGAATGTGTGCTAGTTAAACAAATATATATATATTCTA
This sequence comes from Heterobranchus longifilis, assembly GCA_028570985.1. NCBI lineage: Eukaryota > Metazoa > Chordata > Actinopteri > Siluriformes > Clariidae > Heterobranchus > Heterobranchus longifilis. Next base: position 16,601,689 of record JAOVVB010000043.1, read on the forward strand.
GTTTGCTATTTAACAAAAGAAAATGTTTTTGTTAAACAAAGCAACATTCTTGTTAAATGTACTAGTTAAAGAAAAAAGTTCTAGTTAACCAAAAGAAAAGATGCTAGTTAACAGTAGGATAATTGCTAGTTAAGTGAAATAACACGTTCTCATTAACAAAAAGAACATGTACTGGTTAAACAAACTAAAAAAAAATAGTGAAACAAAAAAGTACTACTTAAACAAAAGAGTTAAAGCTAGTTGTACAAAATGTTCCTTATTTAATATGAAGAACATGATAGTTAAAAAAGATGTAAACAAGCGTATGGTACATAAATACTGCATGCTAGTTAAACAATGAACATGAGCGAGTTGCACAAAATAGTGAACGCCAGTAAAACAAAACAAAAAAAAAAGTTTAATGCTAGTTAAGCTAAAAGATTGTTTGCTATAAAAGAAAGTGACTGGTGTGTTTCTGTAAGTTTAGCGGTAATTAGCGTTTGCGCTTGCTTTAACCGTTCAGCTCTCGCTTTAAGCTTAATTGAGGTTGATGTTCCTGAGAACCTTCTGAAAACTTAAAAAAAATGTTTTTTAACTCAGATCAGAGGAAAGGACGTGGTCTTTCTCCCTCACCAGGTTAATTATTCAGAGGATTTATTTTTAAACACGCCGCCTCAGAGCTTGATGGACGGGTTAAAAATGCATGCGGAAAAATCCCGAGCAGAGGAGTACGGTAACTTCCTTTTTAAGATTATGTCCGTATCCTAAGTGTCTCGCGGTCCCGGCCCAAAAGCTGCATGACATTACACGGACTGGTCACTTTATTAGGAACACCAGTACACCTGGTCAGGAGGTTCACATTAAATGTGACCCGCGAGGGTTTGATACCATTGATACGCTAGTCATGTTTATATGCTGGTGAGACATTATTAATGTTTTACTTCTGAATGTAATATGAGTTTATTTTTTCAAACATAAAAAAAAAAAACAGGTATAACAACAAAACAGAACTAATTCTGATATCACATCACTGTTATAGTGAATCATAAGTCTGAAATCTTGCTAGCAAACTTTAAACCTGATGTAATAACTTAATGCAACAGTATTTCTACCTTTAGCTAGTAAAAAAATATCATAGTTTACTAAATGTTAACTAGCTTGGTTGTAGCCTGGCTGCTTGTTTCCGAGTATATCGCTAGTAATCTGGCAGCTGTTTCGCTGGTTAAAATCACCTTTTTATAATATTTAATTAAAGTTAGAATTTAATGCTAACAGCTACACCGACTAAGGAAACACTAGCGGTGATGTTCGTGCTTATTTGTGAAAATTGAAAAGAAATCCTGATTGTTTTTAGCCCAGAGACATCTGTGTCTCAGAAAAATCAGGACACGTGAATGTCTAATGCCGGTCTGTTCTGATTCTCTCTGGCTCTGTGCTCGAAAGCGGCGGATAGAGAGAGTTAAAACTTCTCCTCTGAGAGAGAAGAGGAGCAGAAAGCTGTGGTGCATTTTAACAACCGAGGAGAGAAAAAAAAAGAAGGGTGTTACATAACGCGCGAGTGAGACGAGGCTTCTGAAAAATCTCAAAGTCTACAGCTCCAGACTAAAGGCACAGAAACACAAAGGCTGTGGATACAGTTTGTATTTGGAATCAGATACAGGTAGCTGACGTTACTAAACAAAGCTGCTGAAGGCATGTGGTGGTTATTTTTTTACACTAGTTACTACTAATGCAGAATTCATATATTTAAGGCTATTTTCTGATGCCGTAAACTACAGTATGCATGATAACCGTACCAAAGTCACGGCCAAGAAGCATTGTGGTATTATTATTATATTAATCACATAAAAATCTATATCGCATTATGTACCTGTTCAATTACAAAGTCTTAAAAAGGCTGAGATTAATTCTGAGCCCAGAATTAATATAGAGTTTGTCAGTAATTCATGTATTTGTTTTTGTTTTTTTTTTACTACTTTTATGGTGACATATATAGATATTGGCAAACATGTTCTCCATGAGATCGTTCGTCCCATTATTTGCCGTTAACCTCGATAAACACCGTCAGAGATAACCCCTGGAGGGCGCTTCTGTGCCCATGCACTCCTTTGTTTTGGACATTTATGTTGACGTTACTTCTAGACTTCATCTACCAGAATACACCACACTTGTCTCAGTACATTCACCTGAACCTGGTTGGGTTTCATCAGATCGTCTATAAATATCCGTTGTGTCTCTTACTTCAGGGTCTCACGTCTGTTCTGTTCTCTTTACTTTACTGGCTGTCTCTCGGTCTGTTCGAGTTATTGTCTTGTTTGTTCTCTATTCTTTCATAAAGTCTTAATGTCTGCGCTCATGGATAGATACGTTCGAATACAAAATGTTACGTTTAAAAGTTTAATGTTGCAATTTAATTCGGAATTACAATGCTAAATAATCGCAATGTGATTTATCAAATTGTGCAGCTCTACGTCTTATTATGATACAATTGGCAATGAAATACATTTAATTAAAAAATGAAATCACTCTATCGTAGGGCTCCTGGGTGGAACAACAGGAACACATTCATCCAGAGACCAGGCGTTTGATTCCTGGGTGATGCTAAAGTCATCCGTAAGTCAGCCTGGTTATTAGCTCATAGAGGAGTGCCCTGATAAGGCAGGTGGGAATTGGACATGTCTAAATCAGGGCTGCAAACGTTTAGATTGGCAAAATACATAGCTGCGAACGATTACCCAAAAAAATGACTACACATAATTACATCACCAATATTACAGCCATAAATAGTTTTAAATTGAAAATGTTATGGAACAACAAACTTACTACTCTAGATAATTATTTAGCATGAAATCACCGGGAAAGTATTTACTTTGATAATTCACAAGACGTGACACAATCTATCAGAATAAACAATAAACTGTCGCAAACGTTCAACCCGTAAGCATAAACGACTTCCAAAGATAACTTTCAGATCTTTCTCCTTAAATCTTCTCCTTCCATCTGAAACCATCATGGAGATATCTGAGATATTTTAAACTTTTGGAAGTAAAAGTGTGGACTCACAGGAAGGTAGAGGAGGGTGGCACCCGACAGGATGGCCTCGAGGAGGACAAACCCAGACGCTTTGATTCTCTGAAACAGAGAGAGAGAGAGAGATGTTTAAAAAGTCAACTGATCAGTAACTAATTGCACAGTTCACTACATTTTGATCCCAGTAACACCTGATTTGAACTAATATAACCACCATCTATGAGTTGATAAGTTACTCAGAGATGTGTAAGCATTAGCTTTCTGTGCTTACGAGTGAGTTGGTTATAAAGTATCTTTTCTATAATATAAATCTATAATAATCTGTGTGTGTACAGGTTACATAGCCCTCATGCAGCATGTCGATCCTGTACCTTGTTGCGGCGGAAGCGGTACACCACAGTCATGCAGATGAAGTCGAGCAGCACACAGAGGCCCTGGAATGAGACGACGGCGAGACGGAGGACGCCGTCCTCCTGCACCAGACACGGCGTGTCGTCCCGACAGAACACGCAGCCGTCCTGACACGGCAGACAGCGAGCCGGGCCGTCCGACGGTTCGGCTCCGACGTAACGATCCCGCTCTGATTCTGACACACCACAGGCACTCAGGACTGTGCACAAACTCTTATAACACGTTTATGAATGCTTACGTAGACAACTGACAGATGCTGATTGCTTAAGTAGATTAATAAAAACCTGCATTCTAGTTTCTTGAAACCTTCATAAAGGGCCACTTTATAAAGGGTTTATAACCTGGTTATGATCCAGCGATGGCCTTTTATAAGCCTTAGTTTTATAACCATCACTCCTTGTAGTTTCTTGCTTGTGGGCGTGGCCTATTTAGTGTTTATTCCAGTGAGATAGTCTGGTAGCTACTGCATGCAGAGCTTCTTAATCTTTAGCTAGTTAAACACGACTGAAATCATAGTTTTTATTTACATGTTAGATGTCATAAAGCATCATCTTCATATTAGATTAGCAAAGCAAGCTAGCTGTTGTAGCTACGGACACACACGACTGCTTCCTAATTCTGCGTCTTTAGACATTTAACAACACAATGTACAAGGGTAAGTCGAAAAGGATCCGCACTCTGGCTGTAGAATTTATTTAAAAAGACATAATTATTGGACATAATCTCTTTGCTTTTCAATACACTTTGTCTGTCTTTCAACAAGCTTTCGTGTTCCCTCATTAAAATGTTTGATTTTGAGCTGCGAGCCACGAATGCACCGCTGTCTTCACTTCTTCATCAGGAGTGAATCTTTGTCCTCATAGTTCTGCTTTAAGGGGACCAAACAGGTGAAAGTCCGATGGAGTGAGATCAGGACTATAGGGAGGACGCTTTAACACCTCAGAGTGTCGACAGTGTGTGTGCAGAAGTGTGCGGATGTGCAGAAGTGTGCGGATGTGCAGAAGTGTGCGGATGTGCAGAAGTGTGCGGATGTGCATCGTCACGCGAGATCACGATGTCCTCGGATATCAGTCCTCTGAGTTTAATCTGAAGTTTAGTCTTCATCTCTTCAATAAGCGTCTCACTATAACGAGCACTGGTCATGGTTGAACTTTTTTTCCTGATAATGTTCCAATACTTCTGTCCCTTGAGAATCCCAGAACACTGTAAGCGTTGATGAATTTTCCAGCTGATGGTTGACTTTTTAACTTTTTCTCGCTTGGTGATCCGTTCCAGACTCTGCCGTTTACTCTCAGACTCGTAGTGATGAATCCGTGTCTCATCACCAGTGACGAGTCATTTAAAGAAACTTTTACCTTCCTTAGAGTATTGCTTTGAATTTTATTTGCAGATATCCAAACACTTTTGTTTATGCTCTTTCCTGAGTTGTTTCGGCACGAGGTACGCCCTCAGACCATGAAAAACCTCACGTGGGACGTCCATTTTTGCACGCACCACAGTTACTAATGAACTGATGTAACACGTTCACACTAGCACTGGAGCGACTGGGGAGACAGAAGTACCCGGAGTGCGGATCATTTTTGACTCACATTTTTATGACGGGATAAAAAGGAATTAACGGTTATATGGATTTCTAAACTAATTGCGGGTAGGAGGAGCAGTCGTGTAATCGGTCCTATGAATCATCTGAGCTGTTTAATGGTTCGGGTTCGTCACGCCGTATACCTAATTTGCATATAAATCGAGGCTCAGGGTCTCGCACGTACACGACAACCGCAGAAAATGATGCTCGCGAGTGCGACAGCATGGTTACATAACCGCCACAGGCCGCGCAAAACACCAACACCAGGGCAGCGCGGACGTGGCCCACATCACGCCCTGCGTTCCCCAGTCAGAAGGTTTCCACCTGGGGTTCGAGCGACAGCCTGATGAAGCTGTAGATCGGCTTTAACGTCCATCCCTCTGCGCTTCTAACCGTGCTGTTATCACTTCATTAATAAACAGCGCAGACTCGTGTCATTAGTGACTCATCACCTATTTTTAGGTGTGTATATGTGCGCGCGTGTGTGTTTTGAGAGAGACTGAGAGAGAGAGAGATAGCGAGAGGATGAGGAAAGTGAGCAGGATGTTGCCCATGGCAACTAGGATCTACCATGTGGCAGGATTTGTGTGTGTTATTTTTTTACTTTGTGCAAGAAGGAGATAAAAAAAATGTCTTCAGAAGAAGAAGAAGATTTGTCAACGCACACACACATGCATACACACATACTCCTGTTTAACAGATCCACATTAATGAGATCTTTGTGTTATGTGTTTGTGTGTTAATAATTATTACACTGTGATAATCACACAGCACTCGTACGTTACCGTTATCACTACACGCTCGTCTTACTTTATGGAAAGTGGAGCAAATCTCAGCGAGCGCTCTCTGAGACGATGACGCATGACGTATGAATAAAGATGTCTTTGACCTGCCTGAGAACAGACACTGTCACACACTCTCAGACGTACAGTAACTACGCCGCTGTTAAAGAAGGAGTTTACATTCTAACACGATACACTTGTGTACCTGCTGATGGTCCGCTGGCTGTGTGGGCTGAGAGAGAGAGAGAGAGAGAGAAAACAATCTAGTGTTTGTTCACGGCACTTGTGCTGAAAACGAGAAACGAGCAGCGCACTATTCCGACACCTTTCCAGCCAACCAGCAACGACGGAGCGTTCGTCCTCCACGATGTTTCATATTAATTTCAGTCAGCTAGCACAGATTTTACGCGACGTTCACGTTACGACTCAATTCTGATTTTTTTTTTTTTACTCCATGTGTCTAAATCTGATGTTTTTTTAATGTATCAGATCTGAGTCACTTTCATTTTTTTCACAATTTTGATTTATAAATATATTCTCACATTTCATACATGCTTCCATTTGATTTGAATTCAGTATGTGGTCCTGGATCAGACACATATCCGATATGTGGTCATGTGACTTGAATGAGAACGGACAGATCGGATTTCATGCGGCTTGGACAATATGTAAAGCCCGACGCCATCAGTCAGCGCACAGGAATTTCATAGCAGTGCTAGCGACAGCTGCTAAAACAGCTAAAGTGAGCTGTCTGGCTTTCATCCATTTTTTTTTTTTTTTGAGAAACGAATATTCGCTCGCACGATTATGACGTGTTTTAACCCAAATGCCGTGAGCAAACACGTATTGATTTGCGCACGCATGGCGTTTCAAAGGACAGTCGCGTCCACGCTGGGGGCAGAAAAAAAGTTACTCTTGATTATTAATGTGAACCATCTAATCCGATCAAAATATCAGAATTGACACCAAAAATATCAGAACTGAATAATGTAGCTTGGAATCTGAGTGTAGCCTTAGCGTCGCTGCTTTGGCAATTAAGGGGCGGAGCTTCTGAAGGAACAAGCACTGGTGTGTGTTGTGCTTGCGTATTGAGTTCAGTTATCTACAATCTTTCTCCGGAACACGCAAGAGTTTGTCTAAAAAGGAGGCGCGTAATATCAGCGCATGATATTAGGTCGACCACAATATCGCCACCATGTGACCGTGTGATGTAACAACAACAAAACGTCACGCTGAAATGAACGTTTTTTTACAGAAGCACTCTGGAACGGCCAACATTAAACACATAAACATTGTGTAGAGCTGAGTGCTCGTCCTGGACGTGGTGTTACCTCACAGAGCGTGCACTGAATTAACATTAACATTAGCACTAGAATAATCGTGTTTATTTGACAAAACGTGTTCAGCTGAGGCTCTGTACAGACTTCACCATTTCACAAGCTCGAGGTTTTTACCTGTCAGAGCTCGGTGCTGGATCAGGTGCTGTTCTGTTCTATGTCTACGGAACCAAACACTCGATATAAACATCAGTGGATGGAGATAAACACTTGTTTTATGTTTTACACACATAGCAGGAGGTGTTGTTTTAAACTACACATATTACAACGCAGACGAGGACGTGAGACTCACTGGAGACGCCGTTGAGTGCCACTCGGCTGTGCTGGTAAAACCCCCTCCTGCACTGGCACTTGTACTTGTCCAACACGAAGCCGTGGCCGGGGATGTGTTTACACTGCGGACAGAGAGAGCAGAGGAGACACTGTGAGGAAACCTGTGAGCTCGAATAAAACTCATTAAAAAAAATTTCTGGAAATTATTGATAAAAGAACAAAACATTATGTGTGTTTTAAATAAATGTTAATTCCTTGTACAGTGGTACCTCTTTTTTGTACCTCTCAAAATTTCATCTTAAGAAATTGGTCTTGGCATACAACGCATTTTTCGACGTACGAAGTCATGTGACCGGACGTACGTCCAGGATCCGTTCAAAACTTGTTTGCGTCAGTGGAGTGCCAAGTTTAACCATTTTTTGTAGGTTTTTTGTATTTTCTGCAGGATTTAGTGTAGACAAAGCACCATGAGTCCCAAGAATGTTAGCAAGAAGGAAAGGGAGCTGCTTTCAGTTTGTTTTTTAAAGCAGGTTAAGTGAGGTTTAATGTCTATTTATGTCACATCTTACTTGATTTACATGTCTTTTCTAAATGTTTTATATGCAAAAATTTGATTATAGTGTTGGAAATTAGTCACATTGGTAATATTTTTGGGTGTCTGGAACGGATTATCTGCATTTACATTATTACCTATGGGACAATGCGTTTCACAATACGAAATTTCACCTTAAGAACTCGCCTCCGGGACGGAATAAACTTGTATGCTGCGGTACCGCTGTGTAATAGTGCGGGACACCTGTGACTTGAGTTCTCCTTTAGCTTAGGTTATAGCTGCTGTAAACCGTGGTCACCTCACGGATAGAGAAACGTTAGAGCTTCACCTCTGACTGTAACTGACACTGGAGACTCCTTCCATACACTATACAAACCTTTTAGTACATCTAAACAATTACACTGGTAATTTTCCTCCTTAAGACCTCTTTATTAACAGTGAAACCTGATAATGACAAATGAGACAAGGGGTAGGAGTATGGGCGGCGGGTTGGGGGGTGGGGGATGTAGTTGAGGATAGGACGGTGCAGAATGGAAACTCTGGAAAAGTCTGTTTCCAACTGGAAACTTTCAAGTCTGAGCATAGATTAAAAGAGTTAGCAAGTTGTCAAGAAAGGGTTCAATGTGTTTTGAAATGTCTTATTAGAGCCTAAATCTAAAAAAGTTTTTTTTTAAGCTTAAGAGTTTCTTTGATCCAGAGTTCATGCGTAGGAGGACGGGCGAGTCTCCAGTTTGAATAAGATCAGTCTCCGGAGCAACAAAGTCATCCACATTAACAGCATTTGGCAGACGCCCTTATCCAGAGTGACTTACCTGTTCATCT
>JAOVVB010000043.1:16610557-16622130 GCA_028570985.1 Heterobranchus longifilis
ATTTGCAAAATCCGTCAAGCACCATAATGAAACTGGCTCTCATGAAGGCCGTCCCAGGAGGGCGAGACCAAAACCTAAAAATAGGTTGATAGGTAGATAGTGTTAGTGGTTGGCACTGTGGCCTCACACCTCCAGGGTCCAGGTTCGATTCCTGCCTCGAAGTCTGTGTGCGTGGAGTTTGCATGTACTCCCCATCCTTGGTGGGTTTCCTCTGGGTACTCAGGTTTCCTCCCCATGCAGATTAGACTGATTGGCATTCCCAAATTGCCTGTAGTGTGTGAATAAGTCGGTGTGTGTGTGTATGCGTGGCTTGCGATGGTTTGGCACCCTGTCTGGGGTGTACCTCGCCTCATGCCCTAAGTCTCTGGAGATAGACTCCACGCCCCTGCAACCCTGTATACAGGATAAAGCGGTATAGACAATAAGAGAGTGAGTGAACCATAAAGTAAAATTGTGATACAACAATCCTCTGTAAAAATTTCTAATGCTGAAATTGTGCACTAGTTCTTCGGCTTTTAGAGTAGACAGAACTACTCTAAACTACTAAATAAAAAAAATTGAAATAAATAAAATGTAGTAGATAAAACCGCAAAGAACTAAGCAACCTGTTAAACACAAACCTCAGAACTTTGTTCTGTTTTTCTCTTCTTGACCACCAGGGGCGCTGTTCCAACCGCAGGATACCTTACCCTACACATTTCCAGAAAATACCATTACATTTCTGCAGTTTGAGCTCATGTTGGTTATAAATTAATTAATAATTTTCCCCCACCCTTCCTGTACATACACAAGCAATTGATGTGGTGAACGTAATAAACATGTTCTTTAGGCTCTTCAGCTCTGTGGTGCTTGAGCACGGCTCCAAAGCGCAGTGGCTAGAGCATTGTCTTGTTTCAGAAGTGTCAAGAATTTTTATTTAATTATTCCAAGTGTTCTAGTTATTCTATCGTTATTGTCACTTTCTTATGGCAATACTTGGTGCCTGTTTATTACTTTCCTCTTGGCTTCATTGTTTCCCTCTGGAAATCTTGCACCAGACCTCACAGGTCTAGGTTTGTTTTGCTATTCTGAGCTCAGATTACTGTCTGTGTGGAGTTCTCACCCTTGTTGTTGAGGGTTACTTTAACAGAACCTTGAAGAACCCATATCAATTCCATATTTAGAAGGCAAAAAAAATGCATTTTCCAGATTAGAAGAGAGAAATGGTTTAAGCTATAACATCTTATGATTCATTTTATTCTAAAATGTTGGAACCCGTTGCTTATGTCTTCAAAAAAGCTCAAAGGCCCCAGTGAGGATTGAACTCACGACCCCTGGTTTACAAGACCAGTGCTCTAACCACTGAGCTATGAAGCCCTGTGGATACTATTTGGATTCACACCCAGGAACGTAAACAATGTCATTCTACACATCCTTGTTATATTTAAACACTAACATTTCTGGCTTTGCTTCTGAGCTTGTTACCAACACTATGCATGTTCTTCCTGTAATCCTATACTGAATCTTCGAATAATGCAAGAGCTTCCATTTACCTCGTCCTTAGACGATCTAATAGCATTACCAGGTCCTCTATTTCTAATCTTACAGTAAATGGTTCTTTAATGGTTCTTTAAAGCCACAGCTTCATAAAAAAGGGAACCACTCTGTTGTTCAAACTAGTTTCTATTGTTTCAGCTCCTAACCTTAAACTTTTCTGGTTCCTGGTCTAAATTCTCATAATTTGTTCCAGTTCTCTTTTTAAAGCTTTCTTCTTCCTGGTCATCGTGGTTTTTTTGGTTCTTTGACAAATAGTTCTTATATGTTCCCAGTCTTATATTATATATCTTATACCCCTTGAAACATAAAAATATTCTTTAAGAGTTAATTTGATAGTTAATACAGATTAAGGGTTTTAAATAGGACATTTAATGGTCCTATCTGAGGACAAACCAAATACATTTTTGGGATTCTTCATTTTCAAATAGCACAGGTGTGTGTGTCTAGTCTTCCATGTTTTTGTTTTCCATGGTTCCTACATTTCCTTCATTACAGCTTCAACATAAAGGTTATTTGGTTGCTGTCATTAACTGTTCAATGATGGGGACTTGAGTGTAAAACCCTTTAAAACTGGGAGCATCCACAGTAAACTCACTACTCTTCATCCTGTCCATAAGGTGGCATTCTCAGCACATGATCAAACTCACGAGAAGCACCGCAGCAGTGTTCACAATTCTCAGTTCCTAACATTTATGTTAAGAACCTGAGTCACACTGTAAGATCAGCTTCCTACCTTAAAAACACCACCTGTAGGCCCCAGTGAGGATTGAACCCACGACCCCTGGTTTACGAGACCAGTGCTCTAACCACTGAGCTATGGAGCCGTGCTCACTAGGGCCTCTACTGAAGCTTCAGGTCAGGCAAGAGCTTTGAAGACTGTGAGCTGATCCGTACAGTGTTCTTCAGCAGCAACAGATCTGTATAAATCTGAAATTGGATCGTGGTCTATTTTAGCTGTAACATTTTTAAACATTTTAGCTAATTTTTCATTAAATCAGTGAACAGGCCACGCCCACAAGAGACTAACCACAGGCACCACGAGTGAGCTTACTGATCTTTATGTGGTCCACGTGGGGCCATCTACAGCACCAGGTAGTCTACATCCAGTATGCTTGTTTTTTTTTGTTTTTTTTTATTGATAATTTTGCTTCATTTTTCTTGTCCTTGGCCAAATATTACTTGCGTTTCCTAGTTCTCAGTCTAAGGGTTTGAATGATTTATTCATGACAGTACATCCTTGTGTCTGAAATTGCAGGTACACAAGTTAGTTCTTGCTGCGTCTATAAAAGATTCCTGTCAGACAGGTCTGTCCTGATCTGTGTTAGCCGAGCCTGGGTGACTGGAATTTAACAACAGACTCCATTGAGTCATGTGTCGGTGTATTTAAATATGTAAAGAACGAGTGAGGTGTTGCGATAGCTTGTGCCCATGATGGCTAAGTGCTCAGGTGATAACGTGCTGACTTGCAGCATTACCCAACAGGACAGAAAATGAAAAAAAAGAGCTAAAATATTGCCAGCTTATCCTACTATAGTTTATCCTACTAAATTTTCATCAATAGTTATCATCCTTGGTTAACTACCAATTATTTCACCGGCCAGGCATAACATTATGACCTGCTGCCTAATATTGAGTAGATTCCCCCCTTTGCCACCATAACAGTGAGGTACTGTGTGTTCTGACTCCTTTCTATCAAAACCAGTAGCCTTATTAGCAGTTTGATTTATAGTAGCTCTTCTATTGGTGTGCATCATGTCCCCATGTGCATCATTGACCCTCTCGCCAGTTCACTGGTCTTCCTTCCATGGAGCACTTTCGGTATGTCCTGACCACTGCAGACCAGGAACATCCAACAAGAGCAGCAGTTTTGGAGTTGCTCTGACCCAGTCCTCTAACCATGACGTACCAAAAGTTATCCACGGAAGGAAAACCGGTGAACTGGTGACAGGGTCATGGGTGGCCAAGACTCACTGATGCACATGGGGAGTGAAGGCTGGCTCGTGTAGTCTAGTGATGGGTCGTTCATGACTGATTCATTCCTTTTGAATGAATCTTTAATGTGACTAAGAAGAATTAGTAGTCACAGAGAGAGATTTGTTCATTTTCTACTGGTCGCGCATGCGCAAATCATCGCAAAACCTCCGTAGGTTATGTACAGGAAACAGAATTGAGCGATTCTTTCTCAATGACTCTTTTAGTCTGAGTCGTTCGTTCTTTTGTCATGTGACTCTTATAAACGAACTAATGACATATGACTAATTGATGAAATGAACTAAATGACTCAAAAAAAGATTCGTTCATTTTGATGAACGAGATCCAAAGAACCGAATCAATAAAATGATTCAAACGTGCCATCACTAATGTAGTTTGATCCGATAGAAGACCTGGTGTAGATCAAACTGATGAAAAGGTTTATGCTGGATGTGATAGAAAGCTGTCAGAACACACAGAGCATCACTGTTATGGTGGCAAAAGGGGTGGACCTACTCAATATTAGGCAGGTGGTCATAATGTTATGGCTGGTCAGTGTGTGTGACGAATAAAGGCTGAGCTGAATATGTTAGCTAAAATTATTTAAAAAATGTTTTTTTTGCTTAAAAAAAGATTGTTTTTAACTAGCTTTAAATGACTGTTTCTATACATGATGGAACTGGCTAATGCTAGCTAGCTAACCCAGTTGAGTGCCTGGATTCGCAAACTAGTTGCAAAAAAGTTAGCAAAAATGGAGAACAATTTTTTTCTGATCTCTCTCTCTCTCTCTCTCTCTCTCTCTCTCTCCACCTCTCTCTCTCTCGCTATAAATTCAGTTCTTTGTGTAATTTTCAGGTTTTTAATCTCTGTCTCATCTTTTTGCTAACTAGTTAAAAATCAACCAGATAACTGCAGCTTCTAAGTGAAGCCAGATGTTTTATGTAATGATGTAATGAAACTTAAACATACTCATATAATATAATTTATTTTATTATATTTATTACAAGTTTCTTTTAAAGGTTTTCAAAGTGCTAGTTAGCTTAATACTTGGCTTGGTGTAGCTTGTTACACCGTTTCTTTATTATTTTTTAGCATAAAATCTGGAAGACATGATCATGAAAAACCTCCAGATGTTCTATTCGCAGACACACACACACACACACACACACACACACACACACACACACACTCTCTCTCTCACACACATTCATACACACAAACAGCAAACAAACACACTTGCTAATTGCTTCATGCACAACCTGCCAGACATCATTAATTAAACGCTGACGCTAATGGTGTCTTTAATGCCAGCTTCTGTGTTTAAATCAAAGCTGTTAAGGCGTGAAACAGAGAGAGAGAGAGAGCAGGATGGACATGTTAGCTCTGTGAAGCGTTAAGACTCTGAAGAGCTAAATATAGCCATGTGTTCCTGTGTATGAGCTGAAGGAGCAGACCCGGAGCTCCACACCCTCTCTACACATTACATTTCACCATCACGTCAATATTTACACTACAGGAGATTAACACTCGGACCCGTCACCACCCGCCTGCCACCCTGGTGCTGTACGGTGCAGGATTCACAGGTTCACTGTGCCTGAGCTTACTGCTCACCCCGGTAGGAGCTCATGGGATTTATTCCTTAAACACTGGAATAACTTCACACTCGTGTTAGGAAAAATAAATTATGTAAGAATTTATATAAGCACTTATATAAGTCATGTTCCTCAGGAGCGTCTACATTTACTCTCTTCGACTTTTTATTCTATTCTTGCTTCGCACACTATTGTGATTTAATCACATTGTGATTTTGCTCTGTCATTGTTTTACACCACTGTATTGTTTATTATATTTCTAATCTCCTGTACTGTATTCCATTACTGCTTCATTTAACCGTACTTTATTACGTCTCTCCTCTGATTTTCTTTGTTATTGCCTTACACTATTCTAATTTCATGCAATCTTACACTCGCACCACTCGCTGTACGCCGCCTAATGCCCCGAGTCCCCTGGGATTGGCTCCAGGCCTCCCACGACCCTGTATACAGGATAAACACTATATAGAACGAGTGAGTGAGAATGAGTACAACCTTATACTCTATACTCTTTTATTCTGTTCTGTTATTTTCCTTTTTCATTTTGTTCTATCCCATTGGGTATTTGCATCATATTATATTTAACATTTTTGAATCCTTTTTGTATTTTTATTCTATTCCTATTTTTTGGTATATTATATTAATATCATAATATAATAAATTATTAATTATATAATAATATAAATTATATAATAATATAAAGAATTATTTTATAATTTAGAGGTTTTCTTTTTTAATTTTATTAAAAAATTTAATTAAAAAACTTGCTATTATATTATTATTCCATATTTCTATTTTATATTTTTATGATAAAAAAACAGTTACAATATTAAGTTAATTTACAGTCTTACAGCTGAGCACAGTGATGATATAAAAAAAACCCAGATTGCACAGCTCATGCACTCTTTTAAATTAGATTAAACTTTGTCACTGCACTGCATTCAAGGCAATGAAGTACAGTTAAACTGGAAACATCCACAGTAACCTCACTGCTCTTCATCCTTGTCCATATGGCGCCATCCTCATCACCAGCACATGAGAAGCACCGCATCAGCGTTCACAACTCTCAGTTCTGACTATTAAAGATTAGAACCTGAGTCACACCTTGAAATCAGCTTCCTACCTTAAAAGCACCACCTGTAGGCCCCAGTGAGGATTGAACCCACGACCCCTGGTTTACGAGACCAGTGCTCTAACCACTGAGCTATGGAGCCACACTCACATGGCTACAAACTGGGCCAATATAAACTCACAACAAGTCACCTAATCTACAGGTCTTTAGGAGGAAACCAGGTAAACTCTATACACACAGAGATGGGAATAAAACCCAGACCCTGGAGGTGCAAGACAACAGTGCCAACAACCACTACACTATGGTGCCTCTGTTCTTTATCAGCTAAACACTTTTAAACTTATTTTTAGAACTTATAGAATTTTTTTATTGATTTTTATTATTTTATAAATGGTTTATTATTTTATAATATATATATTATAATATAAATAAAATTATATATATATAATTTAAATAATTATTTTATATTATGATATAATATACAGGGTTTTTATTGTATTATTTATAATTTTATTTTATTTTATAATAATTTTATATGTTTAATTTTTTTTCATTTTATAATTTTATTATTTAATTTTATAATTATTTTTATTCTATAATCATTTAATTATTATGTTTTATTCCATTACAGTTTGTGATGTTCTTTACACAAGGAACAATCCATAGTGTATTCTTAAAAACGCCTGAGTCCTCTCTATTTTTACTTATTTTTTAGGACACACAGGTTCACCTAGACCCTTTAAGGGTTCCTCCTCCAAAAAAGTTTTAAAAAGCAATAAACAAATAAACAAACAAACAAACAACTCTTACTGCGGTTTGGATTTAATCTTTGTTTTGAATGTGTTTAATGTTAGAGACTGGAGGCTCCTGTAGGGATCTGCGGAGTTGTTGGGATCGTTCGTGCTGTCTGCGCATGCGCGGAGCTGTTCGAGCCCTGGCAGCCGTGAAAAGGAGCTTTGTTCGGTTCTGTTGAGTTCCGAGTGAGATGTGAACCAGCCGAAGATCCGCAGCATGGCCGAGCCGAGGGAGGACACACAGACACACAGGGGCGTCGTGGTAAATTCCCATGTCTCTCTGTCTCTGTCTCTCTGTGTCTCTCTGTGTGTCTCTCTCTGTGTCTCTCTCTCTGTGTGTGTGTCTCTGGGCGAGTCGCGGTGTGAGAAAGTGAAAGTGCAGTGGGAGAAGTTTCAGGAGTTTGAGAAGTTTTGCGTGATCGCGGGAGTCCTGCGGGGGTTTAACGCCCTCTGCACTGCGGGTCTATAGAGGTTTTAGAGAACTGATGAAATCATCCGCTCATCCATTCATTTCAGTGTTGAAGCTTCCTTTAAAGAGATTAAACTAAAGCTATAAACCATATACGAGGAGAAAATATTCATTTTAGGTTTTTTTTTTTAAAAAAACCCTCAGAGTGAGAACACAGGGGTTACAGTAAGCCTCTTATCCGAATTCCTCGTTCCACATTAATTAATCGACGACGCGGTGACGTCACCCAGAGACACACCGCGTTGCCAGGATACGACTGAAAACAAATTTTTTTTAAACAAGTTTTTTTTTTTTTTTTTAACAAAATTGAATACAAAAACAGACCGCACAGCTCACACACGCGTTTAGATCGGATTTACCTTTTATTGTCACTTTGCACATTTGTAGTACAAATGAAGTACACGGTAACCTCACTGCTCTTCATCCGGTCCGTATGGCGCCATCCTCACCACCAGCGTGGTTCTGAGATTATTATTATTATTATAATCTCAGAACCTGAGTCACACTGTGAGATCGGATTTGTAATTTAAAAACACACAACTTCAGTTCCCGCCATTGAGAGTGTCTCGAGAGTCTTGTAGGTAGCAGCAGTGAGCTGCGTTGTCCATTCAGACACCTCTGTTTGTTAATGTATTGTGCGAGTACCTGCATGTCTATGTGACCGCGTGTAAAAAGTCCAGTAAGCATCGTTAACACAGTCACTAGTTTACGTAAGTCCGCCATTGCACAAAATAACCTCATAAACAAAGCTGATGTCAAATCAAGGAGACTAGCACACAGGCAATGACATCATCGGCCCACAATGTGACGTTACAACAAGCCAAAATCTCAGTTTCCCCCTGTTCACACAACACCACTGAAAACGGGGTTTTGGAAATCGTCTCTTTGGAAGGAGTTTAAACTGCGTTTGTATGTGGACAAAAGGCCAAAACGCAGAGAAAAATCTATTTAACAATTTTTTAAAATACCCAGCTACATGTGGACATGGCCTAAGATCCTATTAAGATGAACAATTTTCACTATGCTCAGCAGAAAATCTGTTATTTTAGGTAGTTTGCAAAACGCCCCCAATAGAATTTGATATACTACTCCTAGGGGATTTATACGATTGCCACCAAACCGGGCCAACATGAACTCAAACCATTCAGGATGCAAAATTGCAAAGGGATTCTTGATATCTCAAATGGTTCAGCCATAGCGATGCCTTAAACTTATATGGTGAAAAGTTGCTAAACCCATTTAAACGACAGGGCGTAAAAGCAGCCATGTTGGAAATAAGCGCATCCAAAAACATTTGTCTCCTTGCACCTCCAAGGTCGGGTTTTCTCCCAGACATGCAGATTAGGCTAACTGGCCTTCCCAAAATTCCTGTAGTGTGTGAATGAGCGTGTGTGTGTGTCCTCCGATGGATTGGCGCCCTGTCCAGGGTGTATCCTGCCTTGTGCCCTAAGTCTCCTGGGATAGGCTCCAGGCCCTCTGCGACCCTGTATACAAGATAAAGTGGTAGAGACGATAAGTGAGTGACTTAGAATTTATATTTCTAGAAAGGCTTAGCAAGCACTCTGAATAATGTTTATTTTATCACCACTATAAAATGTTAAATGCAAATTAAGCTAACACAACAAACTAGCCAGCTAGCTACTTTTCTAACTGAGAAGCTAATTGTTAGAAAAAATATACATATATTTATAGTTTATATAGCGTTAGGGAGCTAGCTAGCTTTCTAAGATTTAAGAAACGTTTAACTAACACTAATTGTCCAAGTATTTAGATAAAAGGTTTTTACAGGTTATAAACGTAATGGAGTTAGACTTCTCAGTAATTTTGAACAGATCTATTAGACATTTGACAAACATGCTGGCTGCTAAGGAAGTTTCCATCTCACACTAACTAGTCGGCTAACTGCCAAGCTATCATACAAAAAAAGCTTTGTAATAGCGTGTTAGCATTAGAAACAATGTTCATTGTGTTACAAAAAGCCTTTAGGAGGCAAATTAAAGTTTGGAAACAGAGATTGAAGTGTGAAGTATTGAGAACTAAATTGTTCACTGTAATCCTAAACGAAGCTGCTAGTATTACTAAGTTTGTAGAAAAGTCTAGAACACTAGAAAATGACAAATTAGCCGATCACATCATCATGTGACTGGAACAAAATGGCTTCCATAAAATCCAAAATGGCTGCGCGAATATTCCTACTTTGAGTTATTCAGCAGTTAGAAAAATCTTAAAACCATGACAAGTTCTGCTGGCTTTTCCCATTGAAGTTCATCACCCTGGTCATTTTTTTGTCTGAACACATTATGAAAATAATTTTCCTCAAAACAGAATCATCATTAAAATCATCATTGTTTTTTATTTCCTTAATTAATGTGAATTTATTTCATAAAACAAACAAGGGAAGTTGAAATGAAACCCGGAAAGTCAATTTTTTTCCCTTTGAATTTGTGGAACACTCAGACCACGATTAAAGGTGATGAAACAGCGCCACCACCAGGCAACATGATGTAACTTCATTTTTATTTAAGATGAATCATCACTTGGCAGATGTTAATGGTGCATCAGGGTCCTTATTACAGGTGCGCATGGAACCTCTCATCAATTCACTTGTTCCTGAAAGAATCATTGTTTTTGTTTATCATAATATTTTCTGACCAAGTTAGTTGTTTCTTTTTTAATATAATAATAAAAGAGAAATGTACAG
Organism: Heterobranchus longifilis; assembly: GCA_028570985.1. Classification (NCBI taxonomy): domain Eukaryota; kingdom Metazoa; phylum Chordata; class Actinopteri; order Siluriformes; family Clariidae; genus Heterobranchus; species Heterobranchus longifilis. The sequence continues at coordinate 16,620,693 of JAOVVB010000043.1, forward strand.
TAGTTGAAAACCTAGCTAACCTTCTTTCAACGACAGATCCCAGATGATTGGCCGGGGTACTGTCTGGATCTTTTCACCTACCCGGAGTATTACAGCGGGGATCTAGACTGCGTCTACATTCCACATGGAGTCATCATGGACCGGTAATAATAAACGAGCACTAACTAACTTAAATTAATTTATGTTCTTTAGTCGCACAGCACTAGAGGTTTGACCGAGATGTTGTTTTTTTGCACTATATTACCCAGCATGCATTGCACAATTATGTACTTCTGCCTTGTGCCAATCAGCTAATCAATCAATCAATCTATCTATCGAGCTTTCTGACTTGTTTATTAAAGACTGAAACGTCATTTAAAGTTATGTTTAATAATGCTATGACATAAAGATGGGGGGGAATCTATTCAGTTAGGTATCGTGACACTTACTCCAAAATATATATATATTTTAAATTAACTTTTAATTTATAATTTTTTCCATTTGAAATGGTAAAATGTTGCTGTTCCTCTGTAATCCTCTACACTATTCATGCAGCAAGGCATCCAGTATGAAAGGAGCAAATTATTTGCTAAATTTGTTTATAATTGTACAAAATCTGCAAAAAAAAAAAAAAAAAAAATCAAATCTGGATACTGTGATACTTAAAGAATCGCAATACAAATCGAGGTATTATGATAATCGTGGTATTGTGATATTGTGGTATCGTCTGCTCCCTGGTGATGAATTGTGCTCTGAGCGCAATGAAACGTGTGTGCTAACCTAACTGTGATCTGTAGCCGAGCTGCTGTTACAGAGAATTAATTATCACCTCCTTGACCAATCAGATCCCAGAAGTCAACAGTGCTGTGTTGTGAAACAGGAAGTAGCGATGAGAGAAAGTAAGTGTGGAGTGATGTGTGTTTTTGGCGGCAGGACGGAGCGACTGGCGCGCGACATAATGAACGATCTGGGCAACCACGACATCGCGGTGCTGTGTGTGCTGAAGGGGGCCCATCAGTTCTGCTCAGATCTAGTGGACCGCATCCAGGTGCTGAACCGCAACTCCAGCAGGTCTCTGCCCATGACCGTCGACTTCATCCGACTCAAGAGCTACCTGGTAATCAGACACGACATCAGAGTCAAAATTAAATGTTTACAATTGTTCACCTGCAACTGCAAATAAAGTGAAACCTCGGATTGCGAGTAACGCGGTTTGCGAGTGTTCCGCAAGACGAGCAAAGGTTTTTAATAAATTTTGATTTGGAAAACGAGTCTTGGTTTACGAGTACCGAGTATCATGTATCACGCATGCGCTTCTTGTTTTAACGCCGAGCGTCACGTGATCACAACTGAGCCAACGTTTTTTCTTTCTCTTGTGCTGTGGAATTGTGGGTAATCGTCTCCCCTGCTGGGTCCTAGTGCTCGTCTCTTACTGGTATAATTAACATCCGTGCACGCG
>JAOVVB010000043.1:16628881-16644509 GCA_028570985.1 Heterobranchus longifilis
TCCTCACCCTCGAAAGGCTGATGTCTATCCCAGTGGTCCAGGAATGGGCCCATATGGAGGTCAGGCACCTCACTACCCAGTCAACAATCAAAACATTGATTGGCGCACTTACCAAACGTACAGGGAGTACATTGACAACAAAGGAATCCATTCCCATGGTAGTCGGACTATCCAGGAGAGGCTGGACAATTTGCGAGCATCAAGTCAGACTACCTTTGGCGCTACTCATCACATTCCCCGGGGAGAGTGGGGCGCTAAGGGGATACGACGGAGGAGTACCTCCCATGATCGGTCATACCAAGGACCTCCGCCCCACTTTCAGATCGCCCCACGCAGTGCTTCGCAGGACCGCATGAGCAGTGCAGAGAGAATGGGCCACACCAGGAACTGGCCTCCCCGAAGCGTGTCCCAAGATGGCCTCATGCACAAAGCCCGGGCACACTCCACAGACTATGTTGACCCTGCAGATCTGGCTCGGCCCAATGAGAGGAGAGGAGGGTACGGAAGGGCAGACCAAGGTACGAGGCCCAGCAGACAGTCTGCCCCCAGACACGCAATGGTCTACAGACCTTCTGCTGGATACAGCGGTGGCATGAGGGGGGCACCCAACCTTTCTCTCTACTCTAAAGGACCAGATTCTCTTCAGTCCCGCTCCTCACCCATGCTCTCAGACAGACACTCACATTTTGGAAAGAGCTCAAGTGCTGAACATTCTCTTGTTGACCAAAGAGTCGCAGTCAAAGGAAACCATGCAGCCCACACGACCCAACAAGGCCAGAGCAGGATCCGGGCTGAAACCCTGCAGGCTGCTGAGGCAGGCAGAGACCCTGCATTGGTAGGACACAGGCCTTCTCCATCCCCCACCCCGAAACAGATGCCTCAGAGGCCTAGCATCCTCAAACCACCCCCCCAAGACCCCCAGAGTCAGGTTAAAGGGCGAAGCCCCACAGAGACTGGGGGCATTCTAAGGGAGAAACCCCCATCTGGAAAGAACCCCAGCCCACTGCGCCACCCCTCCTACATCCTGGCTGTAAATGACGACGGACCAGATTCCACAGCAGATGTGGCGGCATGCTGGCTTCCCAACGATGCACGTCGAGAGATACGCATACGCCGCCTTGGGGAACAATGTCACACCTCCTGCTCCAGCAACCTGGATGAGTCTCTGGACTCCATTCCATTCATCGGTAAGAAAATAATCAATTGTAAGACTTTGCCGCCCAAAGTTGCCATGGCAACGGCAGCAGGCAGTAGTAACATGAGGCAGAGTGGCAGTGCATACTGTAGCTAGTTAAAGGGCTTCCACCATACAGTAGATGCTCATAGAAATCACTAAAAGAATAGATGGATGGAAAACTGTGGAGCCCGTAGAGCACTTTAGATGTTAATCTGATTCAGTGTATTATTGGTGTGTGTATATATACAGTGCTGGGGTGATGTTCACAAATTCATCTCCATGGGAAGATGTTATTAATCAGGTTTTGTGGCATTCAGAGAGGTTTTGTGGGATATTCGGCTTAACTGGGGCGGAGTGTAGGATGGCTTAAGCCTTTTGGAATATATTGAATTTCTCCTCTTAATATATTGCTTTCTTGGACAGTCTCTCTTGAAGATGGATTGCATTATGGTCCAGTTGTCCCATAATGCATTTCCTGGTGATTAAATAGTTCATCATCAGTGCTTTGAAAAGCAGTTTTCACTCATACCCTTCGAGAGGTTATCAGAATGTTTTGCTTTTCACTGCATTGTATCAGGTTTTATAAATGGCACCAAACACATTTCTAAATCTAGTGTAGATTTTCCTGCCAAGGTTTTCAGTGTATTCAGTCTTGTTTTAGATAATCTGTCATAATCAGTTCAGCAGTGAGAAAGAAATATATAATTTATAGGGACTCTCAGCATGTTTATTGTTTGTGTGCCTTGATGAGAATACAGCTATAGTTACATTGCTGGAGGCAAAATGTATAAAATATTTTATGTTCAGATAGATATTCTCTTCATTTGTCTCTCTCCATCTGTCTCTTCATATATTATATGTATTATGTATGTTTGGGTGTCTTTCTACCCGTGTTTCTGTGATGCCACATAATGTAGTAAAATGGGAAAGTATGTACTCTGTGAGACTGGATATCCTGTTATTCACAGTTATTTTTTGCTGTATTTGTCTTAGGTCTTCGTGCTACTTCTGAATGGTTAGGTTGGTTCTTCAGAGAACCTGAGAGTGAAAAGAAACTTTAGACAGATTTGCTTTTAAATTGAAAGACCCAGTCAGCATATCGTTGGTGGCTTTAACTTAAGTAAGCAGTCTCTGATACTTTTATTTTGGAAGCACATAAAGGAAACATCTTGTACTTTGCAGGTGTACTGTAGGAGGAACGAGGTCACCGGCAGCAGCAGTGTTTTAGGGAGAAGGTCCCATGGGTCCTTTGAAGCAGTTCAGTGAAAAAAAAAATCTAGCATGTGTTGCAAAATAGTTTTTTACTTAAAAGTGGTTCCTACTGCATTAGACCACGAGTTGTTGTTGTTGGGGGTGGCCTGGAGGAATGAGTTATCAGTGAGGTCAGTATGTACACTTGTGGCTTACCAACAGTGTTTCCGCCGTTCCTTCAGTGGTCCATGTAGCGTTGGTTGGCCAGGTGCAGGTGCAGACAAAGCAGGCAGTGACAGTGATGATGCCGCAACACCACCATTCTGGGACTGGTGCCCCGGCCCAGGAGAACAGTGCCCTGATTGTGTAAGCCGCTGGGCCTCCATCAATGGCCTGTTTGAAAGCCCACTGGTCCAGGCCTTAGTCGTGTGAGGTAATTTGGTCCAGTAGCCCAATCCCATCATTTTATTTAGCTAATCTACATGCAGATCATATCTTGTATCTTCTTTAGATGGCAATGGCTGATATTTTTTACTCTATTTTGCAGTGTACCTGGAATTAGGTCCTTCCTTGTTAATTTGAATTAATTTAATAGCTAATGCAGTCTAATTTTGGATACACTTTTGACACCTCTTTTAGTAGCTGTGTCTGAGAGAGGAAGATAATTCATGATGAACAGTTTGGGCCCAGAGCAGAACCCCTCGGGTGTTGCTATAGCAAGGGGAGGGAGCGTTAAACTTGAAGAGACCTGAGTTGTTCTGTTCTTTTTGCTGCATTTGTGCCTCATGTGCAAAAGTTCACTGCATTTTTAGGTCCTTTGGGTTTTTTTATGGACTTTGATGTATGCAGAGTATAGTAGAAGAGAGCTTGGTCATCTTGTATTTTGGAAAGAGGTGAAAACTTTAAAATGACTAAGTAATGTTTATTAATGACGGGCAGAACCATAGTGAGATCTTGTTGGGGAGATGGTGACATCCTTTTTCCTTTGCCCCGTTTCAAAGTTGGGTACAGGCTAGAACTAGGACAGTTGCTTTTAAATTTAGCTCCAAAAAGCCCCTCGGCTGCAGAGACCGGCTTTGTATTCTGAGCTGTTTCAGGCTTGAAGAAGTGCCAGGAGTGGGCGGTACTCAAGTGTTAAAATCGCCCCTTTCCCTCAAGAAACATGTCAGAAGATGATCTGTTCGGACTCAGCTGTGGTTTGGCTTGTCCGCCATGGGAGTCACAGAAAGAGTTTTTTAAAAAAAAAGTATTTTTCCTAAATCCCACAGATGATAACAAACAAAGTTGTCTTTGATATTCAAATAAATATTCAGCAGGCCTGCATCCTTCCAGTGACAGGGACATAATGCGGAAATATAGAGCAGGAATGTATGTAATTAAATATGTGACAAAAACTGTATTTCGCCTCTGTGCTCACACTGCATTTTTTTATTGTCACCATAGATGAGCCAATCAGCCCCAGTGTTGACCGGGAGGCCCCTCCTATTCCACCCTCCGCTGTGATATCTGTTGCACAATCCATAACTACAGGTCCCTCCAGTCCAGGCTCACCATGCCCTCCCATTCGCCGTCAGCTGTCACATGACCAAGGTAAACAGCACTGGGTCTGGTGGGTGATGTGAATCAAAGTTTGGCTTTACAGAACGCATCTGGAAAGAACAAATGACTTTTGAGATTTTAGGTTGTTTTATTTTTTCCATGAAATGACCTAAGTTAATACAAACTCTTTCATTCGACTCATCAACTTGTCGTTGTTGTTCTAGCTTTTGGATTTTGGGGTGTAGTGTTGAGTTCTACCTTCTCATGTTCAGTAAACACAAAGGAGTCATCTTAACCCAGCGTGGTGTTATTGTTGAAATATCTTTTTTCACTGGTTTTCTTTAACATTTGTTTAGACCACGGCTAAAGTCCCAGTTAACATTAACACTCATTAGTTATGTTATAAATGACAAATAACAGAATCAGAATGGGATTCATTGCCAAGTATACAAGAAATTTGCCTTGGTGTTTGGTGCATACAAATAAACAAATTAAGAAGAAATTCAAAAAATAAAGCAAAGTACTGCAACAATCAAGAACATAAAGGGGGTCAATCAATTAAAATATTTAATTGCAGTTAATCGCATGATTGCCCATAGTTAATCGCGATTAATCCCTAATTAATCACACATTTTGTATCTGTCAAGTATTTAATAGCTGTGTTTCGAAGGTAAGGCATCAGATATTACTGAAGTTGGAACAATGACACAATCACAATCGTCTACACTGAAGTTGTAAAAACACCCAGGGTTTCTGTTGCTGTCACGCAAAGGATATCGTAGTTACTGGATGTTCAGCTCTGAGTATGAGACGGCGCCTGCACGCAGTGAGAGATGTGGTCCGTGATGATCATTAAAAATGCAGCGCAGTGACGATACAGACATTTCAAACAGCAGACGTTTATAACACGGGCCTGCAGATCAAATGCACATTCAACTCTCAACTGTTGGACCCGTTGAGAGAATCCAGTCTAGTCTATACTCGCCATCATAACAGAACCTGCATTCTGTAATGCTTCAAAAAATTAGTGGTACTAAAACAAATTTACGTTAACGTGATATTAATGCATTAACTTTGACAGCCCTCAAATATAAAATGGGAAAATTACCATAAAAATACTATAACAACTTTTAGCTGGGCTGAACAATTAATTGAAATTTTATCGAAATTGCAATATGGCTTTCTGCAATTTTTCAAATTGCAGGAGGTGCAATATCTGTTAAAGGCAAAATATGTGTCAAAATACCATTTAAAATTAAATGTTGTTGTGCTGCAGAGATGATCGTCTTCTACAGATTTAAGAAAACATTGTGTGGTACAGATCCCTGCAAAAATCACACCATACTCCTTTTAATGTTTTTCAGTGAAAATGAGAATATTGACGTAAAAATTACCATTCTCTTGCAAATCGTATCGCAGTTACAATATCAGTCAAAATAATCACAATTAGATATTTTTCCGCAATCATTCAGCCCTAACTTTTAGAGTTGGAAAGCTGTACAGTTTGTGCAGGATGTACAAAAATATATTAACAGGTGATGTGCAAACGTTCACAGTATAGTGTATATATAATTTCATATTTTTTTTATCACTGTATAGAGTCCCTGAGAAGTGCTTTGCTGGAGTCTGATACAGCCAGCAAAACAGAGCGGTCCAAATCCTACGATGAGGGTCTGGATAACTACCAGGAGGAGGGCAGGAGGTGAGTGTGATTAGGTCATTGCTTCAGTTTTTTCTCATTTGTGTGCGGTTATAGATCTTTCTGACCTTGTCTCTGGATTGAAATCTGCATTTCTCTGTAATTCTTCCACTTCTTTAGGAGATCCTCCAGTAAGAATATGCCCAGTCTCAGGGGCCTGAGGAAGGTGAGGAACTATAGGATTCATTATACAACATTTGATTTTTTTCTTTCTGTCTATGGCCTAATTTTACCTGCCATTGAAATGACCAGATAGCAATCTACAAACACACTTACAAATCGAAATCCATCTGTAATTTCACCATGGACACACTGTATTTAAGTAAGACTGTACTTTTTCCCAAAACACTTCAGACCTGAAAGAGAACAGAAAGAGAAGTGGGATCCAGTTTTGTTCTGCGCATAACTGAGGATGTAAATACTATAACATTATAGGTGAAAACCTCCAAATCAGATTGCTATTTGACTGCCTGATCCACATTTTTACAAATGTAAATGTGGATGAATCTTACTATAAAATGAGTCAAAATATGGAACTTGTTGCTTAATGCTCTTTTTTCTAACACAACCAACTGTTTTCATGAATTTAAAATAGTCCTTTAATCTCCTTGACATGGTGTGTGATGTGTTTCTTTAGTTCTTATAGTCAGACAGGCTTTCATGCTCTCGCAGTTTACCCTCACTTGGGAAGTGTTTTGAGACACAAATGTTTTAGATATTGCGTTGTCCTGGTGACCAATGTAACTGTGACATCCCCAGTTTGATTCACCTAGAGATCTTGTTGCACGTCATCTTCCTCTCTCACTCTTCCCATGTTACAAATAATGCCAGAAAAATAAATATTATTCACACATGCAGGCTCTGGATGGACATAAATCTTCTGGAGATTCTGGATCTCGAAGGGATTCTGTTTCAGATGTCTTTGCCGATTCTTCCAAAGAAGGGGTGCTCAATTTTAGGCAGCTCAGTACAGATAAAAATAAGGTATGCCTGTACACTCGTGCCTTCATTTAACAACCATATGTATCGCTAATGTTTTGATGTGTAAGTATTTCACTCTTGCCTCCCCGTCTCTGCAGCGTGTTGGTGGAGGAATGAGATCGTGGAGGCCGATGTATGCTGTTTTACAAGGCCACACCCTAACCCTCTACAAAGACAGGAAGGATGCGCTGTCCCACGCTTCGACGCCATCTGACGAGGACCCGCTGCGAATCAGCATCAAGGCCTGTCTGATTGACATCTCATATAGCGACACAAGACGCAAGAATGTGCTGCGACTCACCACCTCGGACTGCGAGTATTTGTTCCAGGCAGAAGGGAGGGACGACATGCTGTGTTGGATCAGAGTCATTCAGGAAAACAGTAACCCAGATGAAGAGGTGTGTATATTTTGTAGCCAAATCAAGATTACTACCACATGATGATCTTCCGTAGCCTCACCTGCAGCTAAAGTGATGGAGGTCTGGAGAAATGTAGGCCCCGTCTACATGTATATTTTTAAAAATTGATATTTTTCTCTGTTTAAAAATAAATTCCATCCACATCATCTCTGTTTTAATAAATATGAAACAGAAATGTTTCGTGTGGAGCATGTAACGTGTAGCCGAGCCAGCGTTGTTGTTGTTTCTGGCTCATGCTCATTACACAAAGCAACCACGGGCATGGGCAAAAAGAGATGATGTCATCGTTTCCCAAACGCTCCGTTTTACATGTCTACACTGTAACCAGAGTTTTGAAAAATCTTCACCTTAAAAATTCTCTGTTTTAGTGACGTAAAACTCTGTTTACATGTGGACGAGAGGAAAATATCTACAAAAATATCCATATGCATGTAGACAGGACCTAAAACATCATCAATCCACTCAGTAAAATGTCAGTGTGGTATAGCATAGTACTTGTGGGCAGTTGTTTACAGTTACAGGAAAAACAAGCAACCAGACTTCACTATAGTTCTGAAAGAAATAACAGGCACACCCATCAGGATAACAACAAAGTAAACCAAAGTCTTTGAATAAAATACAATGATGGTGTCAGTGAGATGGAGAGGATTACAGCTCTTCTTTATAAAACGCCTAACAAAAGCTAAAATAAGGTGTCATTGGAAACTTGTTCAACCTGGGTAGAACAAAAAAAACACAGCTGGCACTTTTTGGGGCAAACTTCAGACTGAGCCGCCTTTCAGCAAGACTTCATTAACTGATATCTCCTGGCAAGAATTCATTCTGGTATCTGAGACGGAGGTCTGGCAGCGCATGATTAGGCGGGATTGGAAATGTAGGGAGAGAATTAAATGTACATTTTGTGATACTTGTTGTAGTAAAACTGCCCAGGAACACTGCCACTATTCAATCAGGCTGTGGAATATTTAAATAAAAGGATCCTGTCCCTGTCAAATAAACAATAACAAATAAACAAGCCCAGTACACGTTTTAGATTTGCTGTTGTTAGAAGTGACATTTTTAGAGATTTGCATTTATGCATCACTGACTTTGAAGGCCCACTTTAGAAAATGATTTAATTGGATTTACAAGTAACTAACAATTGTTCACCCACTCATATTAGAAATAAAAATCTAAATTAACCTGCATTTAATGCAGAATAAACTTTTTTTTTTAAAGTTTTAACTTTATTTAATGACTGTCTCTAATGTATTTCTGCTGTCATTCCAGAATGCTGCTGTAACAAGTCAGGACTTGATCAGTCGAAAGATCAGAGAATACAACATGATGAGGTGTGCAGGACTGGGGCTCAACCATCGTACTCAACCACATATCTACCCATTTTAATTGTATGACAACATGTTAATATATGTGTATTTTCTTACTATTTGTCTGGATCAGTACTCCCAGCAGCAGGTCTGAACCCTCCCCTAAAACCTCCCGCCAGTCCCTCAGTATCAAACAGGCCTTCCTGGGAGGTAAAACAGAAGGCAAGATCCACAGCCCTCATTCGCCCAAAACAGGAGAGGATCGGAGGGCGCCGAGAGGTAAAGACACCAGCTCCATTTAGTGTGCTTCCAGGGCATTTCTAATCTCAGATGGCTAATATTGACGTATTTGTGTTTACTCTGCCAGACGACTCCAGTCCACCACGGGACAGAGCTGCTTGGAAAATTGGCATTGCAGGAATCATGAGGAAACCTTTTGAAAAAAAGGCTCCAGCTGGGGTCACGTTTGGGGTGCGGCTTGATGACTGTCCACCTGCACAGACTAACAGGGTGAGTCTCAATCTCTCCAGGTGTATTTGGGTGAAAATGCTCAGTGTAGCATTCAGATGATGTTAATAGCGTGCTGCTTCCATACACATAACATATTGATTTTGCATCAACCTGTCAGCTGGTCTTTAATTCTTGCTGGGCAGCTGATTTTGGCCAACTGTCAAGAGACACTGATGTGTACTGCCTGCACATCACATCTGTGTACATTCAAATTAGGGATGCTAATTAAAACAAAAAATTCTGGAGCAAATGTCCGAGCCTGTCTCCACCACATCAAGCTGCGAGGTTGTCAGCCGTGTGTCTTCCTGGTATCGGCTACTCTCTGTGCAGAACAGCTCATTTACCCCTCCAGTCCTCATGGTTAAAGTGGCATGTCTCTCCGCTGTGATCACCATCCAGCAGTCGGCTGTGAGAGCCACGAATGGAGCTTAAAACACACCTTGCTAGTGCAAAGTTTGCACCAGTAAGTTAACTAGCTGTTAGAAATAGATTGCATAGCCTATTTTTATTTTACCATGCAACAAACTTTGTTTTATTACCTTTTAATTTTTAATTCTAATAATATTGTTTTTAACTGTTTACCTGACAGTAATAATCGGTCAAAATTCTTAATGTCTGTTACCAGTTAAACACAGTTTAACAACAGTAAAACACTTTGTAGTTTTTTGTTAAAGGTATAATATGTGACATTTATGCATTCAAATGTCTAAAAACGACTAGACCTATGTTATATATTTTGTTGAGTTGTGTACTTACATTATCCCACATGTTTCCAACAATGTTCAAACCAGAGAAATCTGTAATTGTGTTCAAGTTAACGGTCTGTTACATTTGATCGCATATCAATGGCATCAGATCTCTTTTACGCATGAGTCAGTCATAAATTTACTTTTTATCCAGTTTTAAGCCACATTTTTATGACACACTTTTTAGATCTTGATCGTTTTTTAACAATATATTTTAACCGGATGAAAGATTTTAGTCATCAGACGTCTGGATGTTAAGCTGTCAGAGAAACAAGCTGAGCAAACGTTAGCAGCAGCTTGGCTTCAGACCCTTCGAGCCGTCCTTTACCCGCCAAAGAAACACAGATTTTTAACGTGAAACTACTTTATTCAGTGTTTTTTACTGGTTTTAATCACCGGGTCCGTTTGTTTTAGAGAGGAGGAGACCTCTGTGGACAATTTGGCTCCCGGTATAAACCTCCAGAACGAATAACAGAAAGAATCTTAACCGGGAGAAACTGACTGCAATTATAGCAGTGGTGGTGAAGAACTACTCCCGTAATCCCATGCTACTCCCATGCAACGTCTTCATGGCGTCTTTTGTTATTGTTTTGATTGTGAGACCCCTAGCAACAAAAAAATGACATATTGTACGTTTAAATGTTAAGATTCAACATACTCAGTGATTTGTTGTATCTAATGTCGTCCTGTTGTGCAGTTTGTTCCTCTGATCGTGGAGGTGTGCTGTAACGTGGTGGAGGAGAGAGGCCTGGAGTACACGGGAATCTACAGGGTGCCTGGGAACAACGCTGCCATCTCCAGCATGCAGGAGGAGCTCAACAGCAAAGGCATGACTGACATCGACATCCAGGAAGACGTGAGTGACTGACAGTCGGGTTGCACAGCGCTTCACTGACGACATCTTTTAGCTTTTAGTGACAGATTTGTACTGTAAGCTTTAAAGTAACGCTCTCCATCTCTCTCTTCTCTGCAGAAATGGCGGGACCTCAATGTCATCAGTAGTTTACTTAAGTCTTTTTTCCGAAAACTTCCAGAACCTCTGTTTACAAATGGTGAGATCTTGTAAATACACCGACAGCCAATAAACTTGAGTAACATGCGATTCTTCCTTTTGCAGTTATTAACGGTTTTCCTGCCTTATTCACAGAAAAGTATGCTGATTTTATTGAAGCCAACAGAACAGAAGACTCAGTGGAGAGATTAAAGGAGCTCAAGAGGCTGGTGAGTGAAAAATTAATCTAATATGAGAAGCATTAATTTGAATAGCATTACATTTAGATATACCATTAATCCTGAAACTCTGTCCCTTTTTTTGTACATTTTTGCAGATACAAGAATTACCTGATCATCACTTTGAAACTCTGAAATTCCTTTGTGCTCACCTCAAGAAGGTGTCTGACAACTGTGAAAAGAACAAGGTACGGCAGTTAACAGGATCTGTCAGTGTTAATGTCATTAGACGACACCCTCCAATCCTTCGCAAATCCAATGTCCCTGAGAGGATCATTTCATTAAACCTCACCTCATCTGTTTAGATGGAGCCTCGAAACCTGGCAATTGTGTTTGGTCCGACGCTGGTCAGAACCTCTGAGGACAACATGACCAACATGGTCAATCACATGCCGGACCAGTGCAAGATAGTTGAGAACCTTATCCAGCAGTACGACTGGTTCTTCACTGATGACGGTGACGAGGATCCTGTTGTATGTGGCAATTCTTTTGATTTTCTTCTTCTTCCTTTGTTGTTGGTTTATCACGGATGAACAACTCCTATCATAGATAACCCTACTCTTCTGCTGTTTATTTTATACATAGGGGTATTTAAAGGGATAGTTCTGATTTTTTGTGGGGTTTGTATGAGGTAGTTCCTAACCCTTTTAAAACACCAAAGTCACACAATAACACGGTAGACCAGCAAGGTAAAAGCTGTGTGTCCCTGTCAACAGCAGATCATTGTTTAGCTTTTGTGTCGGTACTCTGGTGAGCCAACCGCCATCTGCTGCAGGAATACACTGACGATGGATAAGTAACTCGTACAATCCCACTTTAAAAAATCCGAACTATCCCTTTAAAGCTGCACCAAATGACTATTAGTGGAGACCAGAACAGAATAAATTAAATTAATTAATCTTTTCAGCCAATAAATTAATGCAGCTTTAGATAAAGTGCAATTCATGCCTTTTTTGTGGTTATCTTTTTTTTTCCCATTTATGTTTTAGTTTAGTTTTATTATAGGGATCCTCTGCAATTAAGCACGGCTGGTCTTCCTGGGGTCCACATTTAAAAACATACATTAAACACTACAGTCAACATAAATGGCACACGTAAGACATATATTAGAGAATGTGTTTATATATGTGTTGTGTTCAGTCACTTATCTTCTCTCTGCTTTCTCTTCTGTTCTTGTGTGAACTGTGTCGCTGCAGACCACGGCTGAGCAGGAGAGCACAGTGCAGTCTCAGCCTGTGCCCAATATCGACCACCTGCTCTCCAACATCGGACGGACCACAGCGTCACCGGGCGAAGTCTCAGGTAAGTCTGAGAGAGTTATCTCTTAGGAACAATACTATATTTCATTAATATTATTAAAGTAAAGTTTAAAAATATTTGTGCAATAGATTTCTTTTAAGATTAAATGTTCGCAGTGTGTCAATTTCCGATGCTAAGACGATGAACATCATGCCTATTTTGCATAATTTTAAATGCTTTGAGCAAAAACAAGTCTACCAAATTATATTTGTGTTTTTGTTAACGCAAGCTTTTTCAGTCGTTTTTCAATGAATACATTTTGTGGTTTAACCATTGGAAAATTGTTGAAAAACACCTTGCAGTATGTTGAGCCTTTTTTTTAAATTAATTTATTTGTTTTGGGATAAAAGTCTTGTTTTGTTTCACTGTTGACATTTTTTTTGCCCAAAGAGATAAAATTGTCCTCAAGTTTTATTTCCGTTCATTTCTTTGCTTTACTCTTTATTTCCTCTTGCTCAAGTCATTTTTTCTCCCTGTGCTTTACCTGTGTTGAGACGACGACTCCTTTTCTTTCAGTTCTTTTCTTCCCCTCCTCCTCGTCTCTCACATAATCCCGGCATGTTCTTTCCCAAAGAAAATCTAACCAACGAAAAAGATGGAAGTGTTAACCCTTCTGACCTCTGCCCTTCTGTGTGTAGTGTGTTGTTTTTCTCCCTTATTCCTGTCCAGCACTCACACATTACCCAATCTTGACACAGGCCAAGTGGGCGGCGTCTATCACTCGATGATGTCACTGATGGACTCTGTTATGTCAGTGATGGACAGCTGGGACTGTAGGAAGAAGGACGAGTGTTGTGCCCAGTGTAGCTGCCTAGTCTGCAGAAACCCGCAGCTCTTTTAAATTTGGGCGAAAGGAGGAAAAAAGATAAAAAAGAAAGAAAGAGAAGTCGATGTTTGTCATTTTTCCTGTGGTGTGCACGTCTCATATTTAAACCAATACCCTAAATTGAGGGGATACAGAGCGATGCTGCTGTACTTTCTCTGAAAGCCCTTCTGCTGTCTCTTGTTGTCTCTAAAGCTGATCGCAAGGACAAGTAGCATGGTACGGTCAACCTCAGGTTCTCTCCCGGTCATGTGGCATAAATCTGTCATGATGTCTGAGGGTGGGGTCGTAGTGGCGGGACTGAGCTGGATGTTCCCCAGCACACATGCGTTTACACTCAAACACATACAGTATGTAGTGACTTGTTGATGCAGAGGCACACACGCAGTCATGTAGCAGTGGACGGGACTCCAAGCATGTAGATGTAGTGGCAGGTCGTTTTTTGTTTTTTTTTGTTTCAGGTGCCTCCTCTTGTGTCTTTTCGTTTGGTTTGTTGTCTGTGATGTCGTTATTTCAAAATCCTTGTCTTCATTCAACTACAGACAAATATTTCCTCATTTCCTACTGTCACATAATGTACAACACCTACATCAATCACAAACATGTCCCTCACACCGTCTCCCCACCCCACCCTGCGCTACACACTGGCACACACACACATTTTGAACCTAAATTAGATCATTAATAGCCCGTTTCCACCACAGGAACTCTTTCAGGAGCTCGGGAACATTTGACCAGAGGATGCTGTGACTAAATTAATGCAGTGTTTCCCCTGCGTGGTACGGCTCTGCTAGACTCGCTTTTTGGTACTTTTCTGTATTTAGTTTTCCGCTGTGGATGGTGCCCCCTCAGTGTAGACGGTATTCTCAGCTGATCGCCAAAGTGACGCCGCATGAAACTACCACGACTTCATCTTTAAGGCAACACTAAACTGTCTGCACTTTGTCAATAGTGCGGTGTAGTGTAGTGTTGTTTTGCAGCCTGCCGTTGAGTCGAATGAACAAAAAAATGCTATTGACGGTAGCTGGCCAAAATCTTCTATCTCGATATTGGTCATTTCATATCTCAATAGCAATATATATCATGATATAGCATGCTTTCTGGTAATTTAATAAATAAATAGTCAATATGAAATAACATGGTAAATAGCCATATAGTGCAAAATTAACATAACAGTTTCAAGTGAGATTATAGAGAAAAAACAAAAACCGCAATCTTCAAACCTCATCTGAGGTGGTACCAAAAAAAGTACCAGATACTATCCACAACTTTTGCTAATGGAAAACCAAAAAAGAGCGAGTAGAGCCGTAGCATGCAGTGGAAAAGTGTCATTAGTTTCTTTGCAGTAGAACCAGGAGCAGTGTTTCCTGATGGTCCTGGAACTATCAGCTGATTCATTAAATGTGCACAACTTCCCTCCAGCTTTATTTAAACGATCAGGAAGCACTGGAGTCCACTTGTAACAATATTAGGACGAGTGTCGGACATTTCCAGTCATGTCTGATGTTAACAATAATGTTTAGCTGTCGGCTTCCCGACGAGTCTAAAATGAAAGTGCTGAATGTGCATCCATTTGAATGCCAGAGTAGATACAAAGTACAACATAATCTCAAATGTTGATGTCGTTTTTAATCCGTTAAGGGAGGAATTTGCCTAATCTTTAAAGAGGACTTTCAGTTCCTGAGTTTAGTTCTCATGGCTCCATGGTTCCTGTAACTATTTGGTCGAAAAGGGCTATTAGTCTGCTTCTCTTTGTCAGCTGTGTTTTCTCCTTTTGCAAAGAAAGTTTTGTGAACTCTTAGATTTGCTTTTTTATGTTGTTGAGAATGACAGGTTACATGATAAAGGGCCCCCGCAGGAGTTAATCTAGCTTGGAGTAAAGAGCAATCTTTCTGTTATACTGAGGCTCGCCTGCGGCAGCTCTATCGGCCACGACATACACTCACTGATCTGTTCAGCTCAGGCCCCGTTAAGTCCGAGCAAACTCATCGCTCCCTCTCCTCTGTGATGTCTTTGAGTTGGGAAAGAATGCCTACAGCTGGTTGGTGGCTACATGTGATGCTCTGTGACTGACGTGTTTTTGTCCGTGATGTGCCGTCGTACCATCGATACATGAGCATGAGCTGCTTTTTGTGTCTTGGTTTACGGCTGGGTTTTCACTTTGTTTCCTCTCACTCTTCATCTCAGGCCTCCTCCGTATCATACACTGCTCCGTGTGGCTCCTCGTCCTCCTGTCTCTCTTCCTCTCAATGAAAATGTATCGTCTGCTTTCATTCAGCTGCGCTCATTGTACTCATCGTGTCTGTCAGTTTCACTCTCAGCAAACTTTTAATCTGCCTTTTCTCTTTCTTTATCGTGTTGACTGTTTTTAGAAAGTCCGAGGGTTTGGCAGACTTTTACTAATCACTCTCTTTTCTTTGATGCAGATTCGGCATGTAGTGACTCCTCCAAATCAAAGGTAACTTTACGTCCCCCACTCATTTTGTTCTGTTTCACATTAATCCGTCATTCTTTAGAATATTTAACATTATTATACATTATACATACAATTTATTACATTGTCAACCAATTTGAGAATTAAAATGAAGAATAAATAAAAAATAAAATAAACTACGTAATGCAGGGCTCCTACGGGTGCTGGACATCCTTGAAAACACTTGAATTTTAATGTGGTGTTTTCAAGGTTTGAAAAGTGCTTGAAACTGCT
>JAOVVB010000043.1:16677412-16691268 GCA_028570985.1 Heterobranchus longifilis
ATAGGAAGAAACCTTGAGAGGAACCAGACTCAACAGGGAACCCATCCTCATCTGGGTGATAACAGATAGAGATGATAAAACGTCATGTGTGTTATGCAGCTGAAAGTACAATATAACAGAAATTCTTTAAATTAACATGAAGTCCAGTTCAGCACACCCTACCCATTACCCCTCTTTTACCTGCCCATTACCCCTCCTTTACCTACCAATTACCCCTCCTTTACCTACCCATTACCCCTCCTTTACCTACCCATTACCCCTCCTTTACCTCCCCATATTCTACCCCTTAACCCTCCTTTAACTCCCCATTACCTATCAATTATCCCTCAACTAACTCACCTTTACCTACCCCTCACCCCTCCTTTACCTCTCCATTACCTCCCCATTACCCCTCCTTTACCCACTCATTACCCACCCGTTACCTCCCCATGACCTACCTATAACCTACCCATTACCCAGGTACACATTACCTTTAACTGTAACTGCAGGTAGCAGGTAGCTCAGTGGTTAAGGTTTTGAAGTACTGATCCCAGGTTTATACATAAGCACCACCAGACTGCCACTTTTGGGCCCTTGAACAAGGCCCCTAACCCTCAACTGCACATATGTGTAATGAGATGAATGGAAGTTGCTCTGGATAAGGGCATCTGCCAAATTCCATAAATGTAAATGTACAGTAAGTGTCCTACCCATTACCTACCCATTACCTACCCATTAACTACCCATTACCTAGTGTAGTTTTCACACACTGAGTTTCTTCTCCTTTATTTAACTTATGAAACTGCAGAGATACACATTTTTGTTCCTGCCTCAGAGTCAGTGGTTGCAGATCACTAAATGATGAGAGAAAGAACAGAGGATCTCTCTGACATGCCTCTGGGACGGAGCTGTGAAGCAGCAGGTCACACCTCCATCGCTGAGCATAAAGAGTGTGAGCCACGTTGGCACGTGACGAGCAGCAAACGGTTCCTTTGACGTCCTGCCTGTTATATACACGAGACGAACCGTTTTAGAGCCATCACCTACTGCGGAGACGGGATCGTTAGCGTAAACCCCATTAAAGCACCATTACCGGGCAGAGGGGTGAGTGCTGCTTCCCCGAAAAGCTAATGCACACGTGGCCTTTGGGTCCCTGAGGAAGACCCGAGAGTCAGGTCCTCGTCACGTGTGATGACTTACGTGGCGTCAGCAGGATGACGGAAGTGATGATCAGAGAACAGATGAACAGGATGACCAGCAGGGCGATGGCGATCCCCTTCCAGTTCCTCTGAGGAGGAGCGCTCCCCACCAGCTCCTGTTAACACACACACACACACACACACACACACACACACACACACACACACACACAGAGGGAGGTTATTTTTTTTTTCTGACTATTAAGTTGAGCGGTTTATTTCTGTATCCTGATTGGTTGATTAGTTTATATTAGTGCGCTCGTTATAATGCGTTATGGTTTCCATAGTAACAGGTCCGTCACAGGAACATACTGTACAGAAGACTCTCTGAGTGACAGATTAAACAACAGTTTACCGTATGTGATGAAGTTTTCTGTAAGAAGTGTGTTTCAGTAGCGTTACTGGAAGGAGTCTCCAGTGTCGGTGCTCTGTAACGCTCTTAAAGCTGGAGATTTTCAGCTCTTATTTTTTTGCCTTATAGATAAGTGACACACGGTTAGAAAAAAAAACCAGCAATGGAATAACCTGTCTGTTTTTCACTTTTAAACCTTTTAAAATAAAACTAGCGGCTTCATTACTTTTGAGGCTTTGGAGTTTTAGAGCTCGCTTATTCTTCGCCGCAGTCGTTTCTTTTAGACGAAAACAGACAGCCTGTTATCTAGTGTGGAGATAAAGACAGAGTGATGGAGAGATAGAGCAAGCGTCGCTAGAGGAGGGAGGGAGGAGCGAACTGGATCACTCCCACTTCTGTCTGTCTGTCTGTCCATTCATCTGTCTGTCTACATCTTCAGTTATATCTGTCTGTTTATCTGTCTGTTTGTCCATCCATCCATCTATAGCTACGGATACGGGTCATAGTTGAAAGAACGTTAAACAGACGGTCAAACAAATCAGATATAGGCAACAAATCAGAATTGGGCATCGAGACCTGCAGTGTAAACGGGGCTTAAATGTCCATCTCTCTCTCTGTCTCTGTCTGTTCACCGATCCATACTAAAGTTCCTGAATAAGGGACTATGTTTTATCTCATAGTGGCGCTTCACATCACTTTTGGAACATAACATTAGACACAAACTGGTTTTAAACTTCCTGCATGAAGAATAAACACACACCGATCTGTCCGTTCATCTCTGAAGGTTCAGTTTTCATAGTCTACGTTCCTTTTCTTGGAGTAAGCCGTGCTGTGTCACACTTTCCTTACTGTTTCTTCCGCACACTCGATCAATTGGCTCAGTTGCGTGATGTGTATAGCCACGCCCACCTCAAGGGAAAAAGTGCTAAATTACTGGCATAAATCAGAAAAGTATCAGGGTCCTGATAGAACTGTCACTCGGTCCGGATCCGCCATTTAATGATGTCTGGTCTACATGCTCATCTATCTGTCCATCCGTCTCTCAGTCTGTCTCTCTGTCTGTCCATGTGTCTCTTTGGCCATCTATATGTCTGGCTGTCCTCTCTGTCTGTCTGTCTGTCTGTCTGTCTGTCTGTCTGAGCGAGGTCCATGGGGAAAATCAGAAGTGTGCTGGGTTATTTTTAGAACGAGACCAAGACAAGAAAAAAAACATTAAGAGAGGAGATGAATAAAGCTGGAGATGTTTGTATTCTGATTGAAGTCACGTCACAAAATTTTAAAGGGATAAAACAACCTGAGGCTGCCGCGCCCTGCACGTCACACTCTGGAGATTAAAGGTCCATTTGTTCATTAGTCTTCAGTACGACTGATAACGGAAACTCATCATAAAAATCAACTGCTAGTCTTTTTACTCGTACTCACCGTCAGTGCTGCTTACTGAGTCCGAAAAATAGAGAGATCTCACTAAGTAATTGTCCTGAACTTAATTAGTCGGACACGCATGCCGACGCTCTCAGCAGCAACACACAGGTGGGTAAAACAGGAATTTTAACCATTAAAAAATTAAAGAGTAACCAGACCACAGTAACGGGCTGTAAAGCTTATAAAGACAATATTACACGAGACGAGGAGAAAATGGGCTTCTGTAGATTTCAAGATTTTTGAGAATTGAATATAACTTATGACGTGTATATATATATATATGTGGGTGTGTGTGTGTGTGAAATAATCTGTGAAACTCTGATAACGGCAATGAGAACGTTTGATGAAGTGCAGAAGGCTGAAAGCGATTTCTCCGTCACAGAGCGCTCCAGTAAAAAGCGTCACTCCATTACTGATAAAAAGCCTGAAGATAAAAACAAAAAGAAAAACACACTTTTCCACTTTAAACACAGCTGGGAGTGCTGCAGCGAGCGCTCGCAATCAAAAAGAAAGAGATTCTAAACACTTTGTGCACTTTAGAAAGAGCACTTCCTGTTGCTGTTTGGTGAAGCAGGACTGAGAGTCGGGAGCTCGGGTTCCGCTGCTGGGCTTCTGAAAAGGAAGAAAGGACGGAGGGAGGGAGGGAGGGAAGGTGAAGCTCGGGGCGAGGCGCGTACGTGACGCTCCAGATGTTTCAGTAGATTTATTACAGGAGATTAAACGTCATGTGTAAAGCCCAGAGCGGGGCTCGCTCACTTCCTCTCCTCAGACTCAAGACTTGTTTAATAGTACCCTTGTCTTTATGGATCTCACAGAATGAAGGAAGTCGTTAGCTCGGGTAGTGTACGGTCTGAACAATACAGGAACGGAACGGAACCGGGCTGGAATATTGTAAGGATAAATAAAAAAATTTAAAAACGTGACCGTATTGATCCGGATGGTTCGCATCCCCGTGCGTGGCCCGTCGCTATAGAAACCGCAACGCTTCAGAACGATTCGATCTACAGAGCTGCTCATTCCACCAATCAGGTCTCAGGATTCAACAGCGCTGTAGAGTGATGTGGAAAAAAAAAACGCTCGATCCAATCAGGTCAGAGCTCATTTGCATATCTTGAGGAATGTGTGCAGGAGCAACAAACTATTAATAAATCACTGCATCACTGTGTGTGTGTGTGTGTGTGTGTGTGAGAGATCGTTACACTTCCTGACAGGCACAGAACTGCTACAAAACAAATTATTTTTCATTCCTGGAACCTGCACCATTAAAATTTCACCAGTGTGTTTTAATCAATGCGGTGTGTGTGTATGTGTGTGTGTGTGTGTGTGTGTGTGTGCACTGAATTCTGTATGTCTCTGGTTCTATATTTACATAAAGAGATAAACTGAAAGAAATTCAGACATTAATGCAAACTGATGAACCGGTGAACAGACAGACAGACAGACAGACAGAGAGTGAGACAGGTGCGGTGTGGCTGAGCAGTGGCACAGGTCTGTCGCTCCGCACTGCTCTGAACACGTCAGCACATCTCGTCTCATCTCTGAGTAACCGTTTCCATGGCAACCAGCAGGAGTCGGAACAGGAAGCGGGAGCTCAGGATCACTTTTGAACGAGTCGATGGAGGATAAGGACCGGCCAGAAAGACGGATGGACAGACAGATGAACAGACAGGTGGAAAGGCAGACACAGAGATGGGGATGGACAGAGAAAAAGAAATAGACGTATGAACAGAGGTAGAGGTAGAGAGAGAAATGGAAATGGACAGATTGACAGATACTGTAAGTGGACAAATGAAATGTCAGGCAGACAGACTGACAGAGAGACAGACAGGAGGACGAACAAATAGATGGACTCACAGAAAGACTGAGAGATGAAGAGATAGACAACTGCACAGATAGAGACAGACACAGAGAGAATACGAGACAGACGTATGAACAGAGAGACATTCAAGAATGAAAAGACAGATATATAAGGACAGACAGACAAACAAACAGGTGGACAGCCAGTGAACAAGATGGACATATGGTTAGAGAGATGGAAAAATAAGCAGAGATATGAGACGGGGAGGCACATAAATGATCATTCAGACAGGGAGACAGACGGGAGGACAGACAGAGAGACAGACAGAAGAGCAGCTGGACACACAGACACACAGCCTGAACAAGAGAACCCACAGATCAGCAGCTTGCAGTGAGAAGAGCTGGACTCCGGAATGGTGCTGAGCATCATGGGTAATTTTTGTTCTTTAATAAATAATCAGTGAAGACAGACGGAATGAAGAGTGGCAGGCCAGGGGGTCAGGTTCAGGGACTCGAGGACAGACGGCGTCTCTGTGACGCTATTCACACAGTCAAACATCCACTGAAGGCCTTGGGTTCATACACACACACAAACACACATTCACAGCCTGTGGTCTCTCCACAGAAAATGTTCCAAACGTTGCTAGTGTTTGGTAGAGAAGAGTGTTAATACTAGCCATAGTTCTATCAATTAGTAATAGGGTGCACAAACTTTTGCACTCAACCCTAAAAGAAAAAAAAATTTAATGATGTAGTGTCCAGGTTTATTCCTTTAACTCTGTGTACAGTCGGAGACTAAGTGAAGTACCGACACTAGGGGGCGTCCCTCGCCCTGTCCGGCTCCTTTTCACACGCGGTGTCCCGTCTCGCGTTCCTCTCGCTCTCTGGTTGCAGGAAACTGATAGCTGACTTCCTGGTTACTGTTTATATCAAGTGCACCAAAGGTTCACGCTAAGGTTGTGAGAAAACCGAAACCCTGCGAGGGTCAGTCGTCAGCGCCGCGCTGAGGCAGAGGCGGGAAAAAGACGGGCGGAAAGGGAATTCAGGAGACGGTGAGTTCACTTAGACAGCAGGGCAGGGTGTGCTGTCTGTGTGGGAGGAGCTGTGTGGATGTGTCTGTGAGATCAGGCATGAGGAAGGGGGCAGATAGCGTCTCCTCTGCTGCGCTGGCCTTCGAGCTTCCTGATTGGCCCCGCCTCCTTGGTCACATGCTAGGAGAAGGTGAACTTTTACAGAGCAACTGTTACGACTTTTTAGTCGATTCTAATGTGACATCATATAAGAAGAGCCCCATTCAGAAAAAAAAGTGAGTGCTATTTCAGCTATACATTAACACACATGCGTACACACACACACACACACACACACACACTTTGGTGCTGCTCTGAGACGTAAAATATGGGACCTTTAACTCGTCTTGAATGGATGTTTTTTGCTGCCAATCAACAGACAACATGAATAACAGGAACAGGACCATCTTTCCAACATCTGACACATAAAACTCATCACTAGCGGCTAATCCCGGCGAGGTGGAGCGCGTTCTACAGGCAGAGGACTCGGTCTGTCCTTAGCCGCTGTACTGTTCTGGTCATTAGCGATGAACTTTCTCTGTGATGATAAGAGTAACGGATTTCTGCATGGCGCTCTCTCTCTCTCTCTGTCTGGACGCGCTATTTAAAAGCAAAACCTTCTGCAGCTCATTAAACATTCATCCTCGCCATCTTCGCTGCGTTCGCGCGGCCCCAGTCGTGATCAACAATTCATAAGGCGACAGGGACAGTAACGCGGCGTTCCTGGTTTGTTTGGTTTGCAGGATAATTATTAGCGCGGCTAGATGCTGTGTTTCAGAAGACTGCAGATGATAAACTCTGAGAAGTGAATCGACGGCCGTCTTCCGGCGCTCTTTTGACTCCGGCGAGAGGGAGAGTTTTCTTTACATCTTATTCATGGTGCATGGAACCTGACTGAGTTTGAGTTTCCCTTAGCGTTCAGTACTGAAGCATGCACTGAGGGGGATTTAGAATGCTGGAACCGGAGCGCCGGTCAAGGGTTCGAGAGACACACAGGGCCGAGGGCGAAGTTAGTGTCCTTCAAAGCGGATAGAAGAGTTCCCATTAGAATCCGGGGGGAAACGCGTGCAGCCAATCGGCTCATTAACGGTCTGAGGTGCACAACTCCTGAGGCGCGTAAATTCAGACACGCGGACTGTACACACACACATCGTAGCTAACTTAATGATTTAATCAATAACAAAGTCACTGAGAAACTTCTCTGTCCTGAAGACGTCTGACGGAGCACCGACACTGGAGACTCCTTCCATACCTGTGAAACACACTGCAGATAACTTCAGCAGATCTACTGCGGGAAAGAAGAAATGAGAGGAAAAGAAAGAAGCAAAGAAGCAAAGGGAAGGAATGGAAAGAAAGAAAAAAAGAAAGAAAGAAAGAAAGAAAGAAAAGGTGTGACACAAAAGAAAAGAAATTAAGAAGCAAAGAGAAAACAAATGACAGAACAGTGAAAAAAGGAGAGAAAAAATCTAAAAGGAAAGAAAGAAGAAATGAAAAGAGAATAAAGTTGAAAGAAAGAAAGAAAGATAGAATGAACAATAAAGAAAATGAACAGTAAGAAGAGAGAAAAAATAAAGAAGGAAAAAAATAGCAAAAATAACTGAATAAATAAAGAATGAAATAATAAAAAACCAAGAAAGAAAACACACACACTTTTTAATCAGTTTATGTGCTTTGAAGGAGCTGTTGCTATGGAAACGATAATGTTATTGGTGTACTAATATAAACTGCGCTATGGTCAGAGCTGCTGCTACAGAGAATCAATGCCTTCTGACCAACCAGAGCGCAGGACTCAGGAGGGTACTGGGGTAAAATGGGCTCCAGCATGTTCATACTGGTAATAAAGGGTCAGGGTCAGCTCAGTGGTTAAGGCATTGGACTACGGTTCGGAAGGTCCCAGGTTCAAATCCCATGACCACCAAATTACCACTGATGGCCCCTTCAGCAAGGCCCAGACCAGTCTCAGTATGAGTCCCAGTACCAGTACCAGTATTGTGATCAGTATTAGTATCAGCCTTAGTTTCAGTACTAGTACATAAAATCTTGTAGAATGTGGGATAAAAGCAGAATGGGTCCCGTCCTCGAGACTCAAGCGTTCAGTGTGAGAAACTACATGCGCGCTGCTGCACCTCTACACTGTAGACTTAAACGTTTCCAGTCTAAAATGTAAAACCTCCTCTATTATCACCTTCCCTGACACCATCACCTCCGGCCTGGCCTTGTCATCCTAACTCCTGTCAGGCTGCTGTGTGAACACGCCTCTTGTCGAAAAAAGTAGTGACATCACTGCCATAAGCATCACGCGAGTGAAGGAAGACGAGACAAAAATAGAACGAGGGATGTGTAGGGTGCCGAGTGAAAATGCAGTGTGGATGAGTGGGCGTGTCGGGCTGTGATCACACCTTCAGCACCGCTCCATCATCGCGTGGAATACACAGAGAGAGGTTTTAACTAAGACATGTCGTCTCTATCTCTCCATCTCGCTCTGTCTGATACAGAGGAAGAGTTACACAATCACACAAACCCGATACGGCAGGAAGGGCAGGGGACAGGGTCGCTCTCGACAACTTCTCCAGAAGATCAGTAATGAAAGGCGCAACACAAAAGTAGACTCCTTCTTTGTGTTTAATAGTAGATCACAACCCGACTAAGCGCGTGCTGCCCCCTGCTGTATCGGAGAGTGTACGTCTGAACAATATAATTATTATTATTATATAAGGATGTGAATGACTAATTAGTAATCAACTCATTTTTACATAATATTTCTCCGTAGCTCAAGTATCTTTTAACCTGTACACAAACTTATTACAAATTTGCAATGTTTTGTGAAAGAACCCCAAATCTTGGTCAGATTCATCAAATACCTGAGTTGCGCTAGCTAGTAACTTTGTTAACACATGGTATGTTTGAATTTGATTCCGCATCATCACATACTGTGAATGCTAGCATACCTAATCCATCTCTGTAGTTACAAAGACAATCTTATTGTAAAATATACAACAAAAGAAAGGCCGATCATCTTTCTCAAACCTGTTTATAAATCGCCGGACTATACGCGACTTTTCAAGTGCAAAACTGTAGAAACGTTTTTATAATCCAATATTAAGCATCGCTACAATTTCTAACGAGCGTAAACGTGTAACCTCTCAGCGCCCAAGTGTCAGAAAGCCGCTCAGTAATTTCCGGCTTTGCGTCACGCGCGTCCACCGCGTCAGCGCTGCCAGAACCGATTGCTCATAATTGCACTTCACGCTGTCGTTTCGTTCTATTTTATCTCAACTCTAAATGTCGAGCCGCGGCTCCCAATTAATCCCGTCTATTAGACCCACTTTATCAGTAAGGCCACTCCAAATATAGCCCCCTGCCTTCAGCAGCTATTCTCAGGCTGCTGTTCCGTCTGCGCATGAACCCTAATCATTATCATCAGAGACCTACTTTAAGGGTGAGAAGCAGCTTGAGAGGACGTGATAAGCGTGCCTTCTTTTAATCACACAGCTGGGTTTTTTTTTTCTTTTTTTCTTTCCTAACCCTGTTCCAAGCGATCCGGAAATCTCTTCAAGCCATCCTCCATTTTTTTTTCTTCCTCCCTTCGTTTCCGAAAAGACACGCTAGTTAGCGCACGAGAAGACAGGTCAGGACTGGAGAGCGGTGAAAACAAGGTCGATTAGAGACGTGATTAATTGACGGGCTGAAAATTAATCAGTGAATAACAGATGCGGTGGTTTGGGTTAATTGATTTTAATAGCGGCGAGGCGCAGGTTGCAGCGCTTTAGATCTGACAGACGGGAGCGCTAACCAAAGAAGCGCGATAAAGGGCCACGGGTCATCCCGCCATCTGTCCAGCTTAACGTGCGGGCGCTCATGTGTAGACGCTGAAATGTTTCAGCCGTAAATAGGAGGTCTGTTGGCAGCGGTGTTCAGCAACTTCTCTGGACGTGTTTCTTCTCTATAGACATTCGTATCAATAACATGCACTTTTTTTAAACACTTTTTTAATTTTCAGGGCTCAGATCGGCCTGCAGCGTGAGATCTCATGATGTGACTCAATGTCCATTCACAACACTGCTCAGTAATCAAGTTTTTATATTTTATAGTTTTTTTTTTTAAAGCAGCACTATCATAACCACTTTCTGCTTTGGAAACAGAGTATGATGTTTACTGTCATGAAAACTTCCATCTTATCAGAAGGTGACAACAATCTAAACGCTTCTGAATGATGACCCATCACTGACCCCCCCACTGCAAGATTCAGTTCAATCCAATTCAATTAAACGAACTTGAGGTTCCAGTTATTACCAAAATGGGCAAATGTGGATCCAATCAATAATAACCAACGACTCAATGACTAATCCCTCATTACTTCAGTACAACTTACCGATTACTGATCCACCACTGGATGATCGATTTATGATCACGAATATTCAAATATCCAACCTCAGGTCACTCCTGCACGATGACCAATCACTGATTAACACCAATAACTGATCACAAGTGGTCAATTAACCAATCACGGACCCCCAGAGCCAAGCACCCGATCACTGATACCCTCTACACAACAACCACACACACACACACACACATACACACACAAGCACACATACACACACAATCACAAGTCTTCTATTATTGTTGTCGATGTGTATATTTTGGTTATTTAAGTTATTTTTTCAGTTCTCTTACAGTCTGTCATTATGTAATACAGCTATGATCTACACGACTCCCTTTAGGACACGCCCCTCCCGCAGGTAATACGTTTGATATGCAAACGACCATTACAACAATATGCAAATGAAATGATCCACAGACGCCTCGCCACTATTTTTTTTCCAGTTTCCAGTGAACGCTACACGAGATTCAATCAGAAATGTATAAATATTCAAATACAGATCTAGCATGAAGAGGAGCGTGTGTAACGTCCATGTGAGGTCTGAAAGAGAGTGATGAGAGAGAGTGATGAGAGTGTCAGTGTGACATGGCGAAGGTGTTGTGTGAGAGGTGACGCGACACGGACAGGTTGCTGTGCTGATCGTACCTGCTCCTGCTGCTGAGGCGTTTTACCCGACGCGCTGCGATCCTTAGCCGAAGTCATGGAGACACTGAGATGTGAGGGAGAGAAAGAGGGCTGCTTCAGGCGGAAAAGAGTGTGTGTGTGTGTGTGTGTGTGTGTGTGTGAGAGAGAGAGCGAGAGCGACTGAAAACAAGATGTGCCCAGACGCTCGCGACCGTTACCTACCCGCGTCGAGCCGAAATGGAAAACTGCGCGTGGGATCACGCTTGAGCGCTTGGTTGCCTAGCAGAGAGCTGCGCGTGAGAGAGCAGAGGTGCGGGTGGTGGGCGGGGCCAAACCGTTCCCGCTCTTTTTTGGAAGGCTATAGATTATCTCTCCACAGAAATGTTAGCTTATTTTTCTTTTAATATACATTCATCTTTTTGAAGCAAATGTAATAAAAAAAAAGAATAATAATTCTGATTATTTGTCTCCATTTATTATAAAAGAAGCATATTCACCAAGCGTTACAGATGTTCTCGGCTTATATTTTAATCATTTGAGTTTTTAATCAACGATCAACACCCCGCCCCTACTGAAAGGCCCCCCCAAAAAATGTAAATAAAATCATGAAAACATTTCCAAAACGTGACATGGGCTCATTATAATGTTTAAATATTTAGTCATGTGACTAGATGACATTATATATGTATTTTGTAAATAAAATGGCTGAAAGGAATCTTGTTAAACCATCAATAACAGATTCCTCGATAATGTAAGAGACACTGAATGAAGAAGGATTCAATAATTAATAATTAATCAAGGTTGCGTTTCAATCATATATCGCTGTCGTATATATTTTGTATCTGGACGGCCCCAAAAAGCATTTCAATGTTCTTTTTTTAATGCATTTTATATGTATATTTGTTTTTACACCAAAATCTTTCCATCTTGATTCCATCTATAAACGCTGGTTTGGTAAATGTTTTTTTTTCAAATGTTTTATTTCATCAGCCTAACAATGGTAACAATGTCCATCTACTTTGCTTAGATGTTCATGTTTTATTGCGCCATGATAGGCCACGCCTCCGAAACGCGCTGTTCTTCATCACCTAGGAGTCTAACAAAGAACCGCCAGTGAGTCCTGTGTGCGTATCTGCCCCGCCCACATGACAGTATTAACCCGCAACTTTTTGTTCAGGTGTCGGTATAAATCACAGTAATCACGTAGCTGTTAAACGAAACCCAAACCCATGGAGCAGGAACACAGTTGGAAACTGTTTGTCTAGGAGAAGTACTCTTCACTGGAGGATTTTTTCACCTAGACAGGTTTCGCCGGCGTTTCCCCCGCCTCCGCTGGAGCGACACACGCCTCAGAATTTCCAATCGGGTTTCAATCGCACCAGATCTCACATTCAGAAGAGTTTTAAACCTGAGCAGGCTGTTAGATAAATCCAATACGCTGTGAAATATTTACACCGCTGCCTCTGCCAAGGCTTCTCAATCCAGGCTGAACTTCAAGACCTCATGCTTGGACTGGTCCGAGAGTTCTCTCGTTATTTAGCCACTAAGCCGAGTTAAGGACACACACACACACACACACACACACACATCTTCACTGTTGCTATTTGGATCGATTTGAAATGTATGCTAAATTTAGCATATGCCTGACACCCTTCCCCTCACACACACACACAAACATTTCTCTTCACACTGCGTCTTGCCTTTTCCTGACACGCAGAAGGCTCTAGAATGTGCGAGACAGGCTCTAACGAGAGACAGGTCTAAAAAAAATGGAGAGAACCCGTTTGCACAGAGATGTCCGTTCATCAAGGACTCGTTTTATATACTGTAGCGCGTACATCGATTCGACCTTCATGAGTTACAAGTCAAACACTGATGTGAGCTCGTGGTATTTTAATGAGAGGGAGGTGTGTGTGTGTGTGTGTGTGTGTGAGAGAGAGAGGATTTGCACAATTACGTGGCTCGTCACTCATGATAATATTATTCCATGGAGACCTGGGGTTAAATCGAGCGCGCGCATGTGAGCAGAGCTTCAACACCTCCGGGTTTCCGTGAACGCCGAGCGGAGACGAGATCCAGTGCTGTAATTTAATGGACGTCAAAAGAATTTATCGGACGTGTATAATCCTCCTCCAACCCTCACAACACAATAATACACTTAATCAGAGTATCACGAATCCATCCCGGGAGTACGGGAATCAATCACACACACACACCGGTTCACACCTAGTGGCAGTTTAATATTCACACACCGGCATGTCCCAGGGAGGAGACCCGAGAACCAGAGGACAACTGGGAGGACTTGTGACATTCCACACAGACAATAACCTGAGCTCAGGATCCAAACAGCTAACATACAGTCTGACTGAGAGGTGGGGCAAAGAACACAAGGAATTCCCCGGGCAAATAATACGCAAGTAAAAGTAAACGTCCTTTATTTACTCGTGTACTCGAGTGAAGGCACAGAAGTTCTCGCCTTCAGATTTACACAAATGTACAGACTCGTATTAGCTCACAGCAGCCTGTTTCAGAGTGAAAAGATCTCTCTCTCTCTCTCTGATCCCCGTTTGTGAACGTGATACAAACACTACACATCACTGTGATCAGGTGAAGTAAAAGTACAGATAATTGCTGTACTTCTGAGTGGAGTAAAAGTAAAAAGTATCCTCTAATAAAACTGCTCAAGTAAAGATATGTGAGAAATGCTGTTGTGTTTGCCCGCTAATGAACTCTATACAGCGGCACCTCGGCATATGAAAGGAATCTGTTCCGGAGGCGAGTTCTTAACGCCAAATCTTGTTTTGTGAAACACATTGTCCCAGGAAATAATGTAAATGCAGATAATCCGTTCCAGCCACAAAAATATTACCAATATTATGAATTTCCAACACTATATATACCGGACTTACCAAACACTTGCGTACTTTGCACACTACGTCTGTTTTTACAGTGTTATATACACACTACCGTTCAAAAGTTTGGGGTCACTTGCAAATTTCTTTGTTTTTGTTTAGTGATTTATTTTCTAC
>JAOVVB010000043.1:16699374-16714374 GCA_028570985.1 Heterobranchus longifilis
TCTTCCTATTACCATCTCAGGGAGTTTTTTCCCTCAACACCGTCACACTCGGTCTTGTTCATCAGGGACGATCTGATCATTCTGATTCACACACACTCACATCTCATACACATTTTAATAATATTCTTTTGATTGTGTGTTTCTGCTTTGTGACAGTGACCCTTGTTAAAAGTGCTATTCAAATAAAATTGAATTGAATTATATCAGATAGAAAACGTTGTTCCATCACCAACCTCGATTATTTCTCTCGCTCTCTCTTGAAATATTGACACAAAAAAAATCACAGATTGTCATGTTACAAAGAAATTCCTGCTTTTAAGTTTGCTGAGGTAAGAGTTTTCCATGTGGTTACTGAGGTTCATGTTAACGTAAGAGCACTAAAGGACCTCACAGGGATTCTGTAGTGATACTAGTGTTCATTTCTCAGTAAGACATGCAGAGTAACACTGCCCCCTGGTGAAACAGGTTAGCAAGTGCACTTAGGTGATGTTTGAGATACTGTATCTCTGTTCTGTGTCATTAAAGAGGCAGCAAGAATCTTTTCTAACCAGATACTGTTAAACGTGTCATTCGCACATCGAGGTGCACTGCTGTAAAAGTTATTATCTTATAAATTCCACGTGTATGTCATAAACAGCAATGTGTGTACGGCGAGTCAGGAATAGATCTGTCAGTGATGAGTCAGTTTACAACACTGATATCTTTTATCCTCTGTCTTTTATCCTCACTTGTACAGCTGAAACTTTACCACTGACCATAAAGCATTTAGTGACATCGTACCCTGTTTCATGAGTGTTACTTTTTCGACATTTGTGCATCGAGAATTTGTCCCCAGGGGCCAGACCGTCAAGAGCGAATTCTATTGTCAGGTGTTAAGGCGTCTGAGGGAGGACAAAAAAAAAAACAGAGCTTGTAAACAAAGCTAATCTCGAAACTTTTTGATACCCCTGAAATCATGGCAGATGTTTATGTAATGTTTGAGAAAACCATACTAACCACATGACACCCAGACGCCTACTCAGGAAAATTAGGGCACAAGGCGGGTACACCCTGGATTAAGTGCCAATTCATCACAGGGCACACGTTACGGGCAATTTGGGGAACAATCGAAAACCAAATGAAACTTACTAAGCACTTTGAGATCATGCAATCTCTAAGCACACAGAGGTGGGAATCGAACCCAGACCATAGAGGTGCAAGGCAACAGTGCTAGCCACTACACCACCGCTTTAGCTCTCTACCCAATCAACCCAAGGCAAAGACACAGATTCCGCTTCATCAGCACAGACCAAAGTGCTGGTCCAAGAGTGAAATGCATTAAGTTTAATTAAAAAAAGAAAAGAAAAGTGCATCTTATGTACAGCTCTTAAACAAAATAAGAGAGCACTGCAAAAGAATCAGTTTTTTTTTTTTGCATGTGTTGGTGAGATGAACAGTTTTTTTTTTTGTTTGAACTGCTGACAATAATTCTCCTAAATTCAAAAGATAATTATTGTTATTTACAGTGTATATTTAAAGCATATGACATCATCACAACACATTGAAATAACCCCAGATCATGCAGAGCTTTAATAACTCAAATAAAACAAAATGCAAATAATTTGTAAACAAATTGTTTAATGCTTTGGCTAAATAACATTAATAAATGAGTATTTGGTGGAATAATAACCCCGATCTGTAATTGCAGCTTCCATGTGTTTTGTCTCTCCACCAGTTTTTCACGTTGCTGTTGGGGAACTTTATACCACTCTTTATACAAAAAACAAACAGCTCAGCTTTACTTGATGGTTTGTGACCCTCCATCTTCCTCTTGATGACATTCCAGAAGTTTCCTGGAGTCTTATTTTTTTTCCTCCTGTATAAGTCAAATTATTTGGATTTCTTTTGCCCTTTGACTGCACATGTGGATTCAGATAAACACAAGAGGCATCATGTGAAAAAAAATATTGTGTCTGTTCTGACGGTGGCTTAGTGGTTAGCACTGTCGCCTTGCACCTCCAGGGTTCGAGTTCCGCCTTAGGTTTGTATGCATGGAGTTTCTCTTGTGCTTGGTGGGTTTCCTCTGGATACTCCAGTTTCCTCCCACAGTAAAAAAGACGTGCAGATTAGGCTAACTGACATTCCCAAATTGCCCATTTTGTGTAAGTGTGTGCTCGGTAATGGATTGGCACGGTGTACCGCGCCTCGTACCCTAAGTCTCCTGGGATAGGCTCCAGGCCTCCACAACCCTGTATACAGAATAAAGTGGTATAGACAATGAGTGAGTGTGTGTGCCGAAGTGATTGTTGTGGGTAAACACTGCTTTGATTGTGTTTTCACATGAAAAATTATATATGCAATACATTTTATTTCCTCTAGGTGTCACTGTGAATGCAGAGAAGGAGGGGAGGATCCATAATTCAGCACTTCTGCTCATGATGTTCAATCCATCTTGGGATGTCTTGGAGCCTGGATTTTTTTCAGTGAGTCAGACAATATGACTCACCAATATAAGTCAGCTTCCAAGCGATTCGCCACCACGTTTTTTTTAAAGGAGCAGTAAGTAAGATCTACAGTCAGCCCAGAGTGTTTATAAAATGATTGACAGTTGGCGTATCCAAACATAAACAAGCATTCCAGACTGGAAATCAGTTCTTCCCATGGTAGGGTGAAGAACATAGTGATCTGACACATCTATGCTAAGGCCACTTGAATGAGGGGCGTTCAAGTCAAAGCGGGACTTTTGATTGTACAGAATAACAGAACACAGTTATAAGAGTAAAAATTCCCTTTATTTCTCTATATAATCTCCTGGTACACTAATGCACTTATCCCAGTATTTCACTAGTGCTTGGATACGATCAAGGTACAGAGATTCTCAGTATGCCGGAGCCATGTTAGGACTGTCTGCTTCATTTCTGAAACCCTGGCCTTCCAGGAACTCATTTAATGGACCAAACATGTGGAAATGGCTTGGAGCGAGGTCAGGACTGTACGGGGGATGTTGCAATAATTCCCAGCTGAGTTCTTGTAATGTGAAAGAAGGCTGTTTTTTTTTTTAGTTTGTTTTTTAATGAAAAAAAAAAAAAAAAGTTCCTGCATAAAAAAGGACGGGTTTCAAGCTCAGCTGTGGGAGCTGTGGGAGGTTGTCACCATCTTGGTAGGAGCTGACTCCACCCAATCTCTGCTTAATCCATAAATGGCCAAATGGGCAGAACGAACAGAGCCTGGCTACTGGTTGGAACACACCTACTTAACTCAGTTACCACAAGCTAGCTAGCTTAGCTTTACCCTAGCTAAACTACTAAGGTGGCTAGCCCTAATGTACGCACTAATGTTACTTTGCATTTGATTAAACCTGGCCGTCCATACCCTATATGTCATGTCAGACAGCTAGTGGTTTGACACCTGCAGTGCAGCTGTCACCCAAATTGCCAACCACCCTAATTCTACCTAATTTTATGGCTTAATGTTATTTCAACTGACGAGTTACATTAAAAATCACCCCTGTACAGGTGTCATGAATGGGAACTCTAGCTATGGAGATAAAATCTTTTTTGTACCAGGCTGTAAACATGTTTATTTTTTTTGTAAAGTTTGGCATTTTAACATTGGAGGCATGTGGGGCAGCACTGTGTGAGTGTGAGTATGTGTCTGTGTGGAGTGTGCATGTTCTCCTCATGCTTGGTATCATCCCACAGTCCAAAGACATGCAGATTAGGTTAACTGGTGTTCCCAAATTGCCCGTAGTATGTGAGTGTGTGTTTGTGTGCCCTGTGATGGATTGGCACCCTTTCCATGGTGTACACTATCTTGTGCCAGAAGTTTCCTGGGATAGGCTCCAGGCCCCTACCGAGACCCTGTATAGGATAAGCAGTATAAAAGATGAAGGTATATGGGGATGACTGCCTTCGCAGACAGCTCCTAGTGGTCATTCCAGGAACTGTGCGTTTTGGCACTTCCACCGGAGGTTAGGGCTTGATTGGAAAGCAAACAAGTGTTCCAGTGTTCTGTAAATACATGTTACTTAAAATTTTTTGCTACGTAATGGTTCTTCGCACACATGGACCAACAAGCTTTGATTCATTTTCTTTTATTATGTACTGGGAGCATTATTTGATGGGGGTATTTGTCTACTAAGATATGTATCACCTTGCACCTCCAGGGTCCAGGTTCGATTCCCGCCTCGGGTCAATGTGCATGGAGTTTGCATGTTCTCCCCGTGCTTGCTGGGTTTCCCCGGGTACTCCAGCAGTACTGATCCCACAGTCCAAAGATATGCAGATTAGGCTAACTGGCATTCCCAAAATTGGCTGTAGTGCGTGTGCCCCGTGATGGATTGGCACCCTACGCAGGGCGTACCCTAAGTCACAAAGCCCCCACGACCTTGTTTACACTATAAAGTGGTATAGATGCTGAGTGCATGCATGTTACTCATAACTCATCAACAACAACATAAAAAAGTTATAATATGGTAGTAACGATCCAGTTACAGTTATAGCACATTTATAATTTTTTACAAATTTTTTTATAAAGTATTGCAAAGCAATAGACTCTGCTATGGTAGCATTTTTTGACAAGGCAGCACAAATTTATTAGCGTCAGATTTTTTTTTTACGCTTTCGCCAATACTTAACCTAATGGTTTATTGGTTAAATCTACATATCTAACATTTTCTCAAATCGCCTGTAGTCGGCGAATGTGTGTGAGAGTGTGGTATGTGTATGTGTGAATGTGTATGTGTGTGTGTGCTCCGTCCAGGGTGTACCCCACCTCGTGTCCTAAGTGTCCTAGGATAGGCTCCAGGCCCCTGCATAAAGCAGTATAGACAATGAGTGAGTGAATATGGTACTCATAATTTATCATAATAAAAAAAGTTAAAATAAGGCATCAAAACATGATCCAGTTATAACACATTTATGCATTTTTTTGATAGGGTAGCACAAATCAATAGAGTCTGCTATCAATTCATATACTACGGCAGCATTTTTTGACAAGACAGCACAAATTTCTTAGAAGACATTTCTAAACTAATTATTTTTACGCTTTCACCAATACTTAACCTAATGGTTTATTGTTAAATCTACATATATAACATTATTATTATTATTATTATTATTATTATTAACAAGTGATACATACGTAAAAATTTTGCTATTGCACCTTTAAATAACTGTCCTGGAGCGTTTCGTGCAGTTAGATGAACAGAAACTAATCCGTTCCGGTAATCCGCGCCACATCTTTTAGACTTCCGCTAGAAAAAAAAAATAAAAAAAATAAAAAATGGTCGCCTCACTTGCTGAACGTTCCAGAATATCAGTCCGCCGGGTCAGTTTATTTTCTTGCGAAAATGTTTTTCGTTCACTAGCTGCAGGTGAAACGGACACATGATATCGTGCGCACGATTATTCAAAATAAGCATGAAGCGACAGCAGCGTGCTTGCTGACACGCGGGAAGATTTACGCGCTCTTTTTCGTGAGCGTGTGTGTGAACGCGTAACTATTTCGCGGCGCCAGGACACACGCGGTGACGCGACGCGCACTCAAATATGGCTACCGTCGGAGTGCGAGGAGCTACAACTTTAATATCTGTCTCTTGTTAAATATTGTTTTTTTTTTATTTTATTTTTAACGATGTGATTTCCCTCCCTTTTCTAAACGGGATACACACCGGGGAGACGTTTCTCGTGATTGTATGGACGCGCTGAACTTCGGAAAACGGGAACGGATATTCCGTGTTATTGTGGATGTGTGTGTGTGTGTGTGTGTGTCTTATAAACACTGGTGTCTATTTTTTTTTTTTTTTTTGTTGAAAATTGCCAGCTTCAAAACGGATTAATCCTGGATCGAATTTAACACGTTGTGTGTGTGTGATCTGGTTTTTATTATTGTTTTTCATGGAAATAAGGGTTTCTCTCACTGCCTCGGGATTATATATATATTTGTATTATATATTGCTGAGGGGAAAAAAAAGCCGAGCATCGTTGGGAAGAAAAGCCGAACACACACACACACACACACACGCAGCAGCGGCGCAGGGATGTGAAAACCCTGAAAGATCTCGCGATGTGGGAATGAATAAAGCGGAATAAAAAAACATATACAGTTATACAAATACAACAACAACAAAAAAAA
This sequence comes from Heterobranchus longifilis, assembly GCA_028570985.1. Taxonomy (NCBI): domain Eukaryota; kingdom Metazoa; phylum Chordata; class Actinopteri; order Siluriformes; family Clariidae; genus Heterobranchus; species Heterobranchus longifilis. Next base: position 16,705,489 of record JAOVVB010000043.1, read on the forward strand.
AAACCAACAACTGCTCCATTCCGGAATCGGGACGGATTCACACTACGCGAACTGGATTACGGAATATATCTGGATGCTCCCGTTACATGTTCGACCAAGATTCGGAGTATAAACTGGGATTTTATTTTTCAAAATCCAGGAGTCTTAATGTCGACATAGTGGTCTACCCCCCCTTTACCCCCTCTCCTACCCCACTCCCCTTCTCCTCCTCCTTTTCCACCACCTTCTCCTTCTTCTTCTGGTTCTCCTCACAAAACACTAAAAAACCGAAACAAACTCCCCTCGTGTATGTCCTCAACCACATTAATGACATGAAGGACATACACTCCTAGTAGTATTTAATAAAAGGTAAGAAGCGTTACGTGTACACGCGTGTTCCTTTTCTTTCTTCTTTTTTTTTTTTTTTTTTTGTTGCTAGGTATCGCGTTTCCCCTTCACTCTCCCCACCAAGCTAGCCTGGCTAACAGCGTCACCCGAGAGTTTTTCCATTTATTCCCCCCCCCCTCACATTTTATTTCTCCCCTCCAAACACCTAAAAAAGTCTAAAAAAAATAAATAAATCTCTCTCTCTCAGCAATTTCACCTACGTCAAAACAAACAAACAAATAAAACGCCGGGATTTTGACGTCCTAATGACGCTGCTCACCAAGTTGTCCCTGTAGTGATGCTAAGCTAACAGTTAGCAAAACATTCAGATTTTATTGTGAAGTTTTTTCTATTTTTTTTTAATATATTAATGATGTGGGTTTCTTTTGTTTGTTTTTTTTGGTTTGTATTTTCATTTTCAATACAAATGTTAGCAATTTTTTTTCTCACACAGGAAAGGCTTAGTCTCTCTCTCAAAAAAAGAAAAGATAGAAAGAAAGTCCATCATTCAGGTCTTAATGTTTGTGTATTAAAAAAAAAATTTTTTTTTTTAAAATGCTTATTTTCCTTTATTTGACAGAACCTGAACTTTTAAACGCTGTTTCCTTCAGAACCGAGCTCCTGAGTCAGACTGAACAAAGACTGGACATGCCCCCCTCATGTGAACCACTTTGCTTTGTGTTCAGTGCTTAAACAAAAGGCCTTCAGTTTTTCCCCCTCCTCTCATTCCTGATTACTGAATAACTTCCAAATAGAAACTACTATCGTTTTCGCTCGCCCATCCTTTAGAGTCGAGAAAAAAAAAAAGAAAAGATTTAGCCTTAGCTTTTGCTAACTTCTTATTTGCAACCTGATTCGCCAGCCTTGGTTGTTTGGTTGCACCTTTCCCCAAGTTGGTTCTTCTCTCTTTTTTTTTTTTTGTTCTTTCTTTCCCTCAGTTTACATGGTGTGTAAATTGGTGGAACGTTACATCCGTGTCTAGTAAATAACCACGAGGCCTTAGTTTGTAGCTCAACCTCACCGGCGTTGGCGTAGAAATCTTGGAAGATGCATCGCGCCTAGGGCTAATTCACATTGTTTTGTCTTTTCTGCACTCAACACGTTACCTCAGAAGAGTTGTAAACGAAAAGCTCTTGATGTTTGTCAGCCGTTCTTGCCGTTCGGTGCGTGCTGAGTCATGAACGTAACGGGGCTAATCAAAGAGACGCGGCGTGAATCCCTGGTTCTTTCCATACTGCTCACCTGAAAAGCCCTCTTTACACATTAAGAGGAGACTTGCAAATTTCAGTGCGAGCTGTAGGAAAAGTTAAGAGTCCTAATACGTGATGTACGCCGTGTCTTCTGATATGCGACACGTGTGACTGACATAATGTCCATTGTTTTCACCCCCGGAGTGATCTAAGCATGTGAAGCGGAACTGTTTACTCATACCGAGCGAGGGATCCCGCATAATTCCTGGAAAGAAAGGCAGCACCGCATTGGCACCGTGCCCACATCAGCTCAACACACAGGTGGTCAAGAAGAAGCGCACAAAGCGGTGATGATTCAGTAGCGCACGTCTTGAAACACAGGGGAAGCTTCCTAGCTAGGTTTGGTGCTCGGTTAAACGTTTAAAGGTGTTGTGAGGACAGGTAAGCTTTTGGACAATGATGAGACGGGCATCATGCTGCGGTTTAGTGAAGTCAGCGCTGTATGTACTCAAATGAGAGTTCAGAAAACATAGACTAGCATAAATAATTTCTAATTACATTAAGAGATGAGGTCTACTCTGTTTCTTTTGTCGTCAACCTGAACGTAACTCTTGGTGGTTTAGTCATAAATAACGGTTAAATGACAAATCCAGTCGCGGAAGCTGTGGCCTTATTGGCAGAAAAGGTAACGAGGTTGTATTTTTAGATTACCGCCTCCTGTCCTGACCTGGGTTAGGGTTAACCCATGAGCCTGATTTTAAACATTAGCATTTACTCGTTTTGCTAGTTAACACTGAAATTGCAGAAGAAATCACAGAAAGCAACAGATTGTATGATGACGTCTTAAACAATGGATTTTACTTTACTTTTTTTCTTGCCGTGTTCTTGCCGGTATGTTCCGTATGTTGGACCTTATATGCGTGAACTCATCTCTAAGACTTGCTTTTTGGACTACTAGTGAGATTTCTTGTTTAAAATTACTTGACGTATTCAGATTATCATTGAAATGGGCTTGTGATACAGTAAAACATATTGTATCACGATAATTTGTGACAAAATTAACAATATTAAGGTCGGTTCTATCTGGATTGTTTGTGTCAAAAAGAATGAATGTTTTTGATATGTTATTGATCTGCCGCACCGAGAATTTTTTTTAGATGTTTTACACAAATTTATTGACTTAAAGTATAAAATTATATAAATTACAGTAGCATCACAAAATAGTATAAAATGACATTATTATAATGAATTAATGTTTAAATTAGTTATTTTAAAATTTTGCACGCAGGTTAGTTTTTATGTACATTTTTTTCCACATGTATTTTTTAAAGATGATGTCAAAGTATTATCAAACGGTTTAAAAGAAAAACAAGCTGTATTTCTGTAAAATTGTTTGTACACCAACAGATAATAATATGCATTTAGAAGCAGTAGAATTGCCTGCTATGATCGTGATTTGATATTTTTGGCGTATCGTCCATCCTTACACTGCAAGCACCTAACCATATCGTCAGTACTTGCCCAAAAAACGTTATAGCTTGATGTAAAGATGAAGCCTTCTGCATAAGGATATGCGGTTGTGATTCATGGCGTATATTTCATTCAGATTACTTGTGAACTGTTGTATAACACAGAGCGGCGAGTCCATTTTGCGAGATCGTTGTCCGGCGTTTTGGTGGTGTTGATGTGTGAACACACTTATAGAGAGCAGTGAGGTTGGCGTTGAGCCTCGGCCAATGAGAGCAAGGATGGGTGGAAGGAAAAAGGTCAGGTGATAAGTGATAAGGATAAGCTGCATGGTGGAGACCAGGTCCAGAAGTACATAACGTGTTGTTTCTGCACACTCGAGCTGAGTACGAAGATCTATCACAAAATTAAAGATAATTCCCTGTAAGCCTGAGTCACGAGTATGACCACGACATGACGAACTGATTTTTTTCTCGTGCTCAGTGTGGAAGCTGCTCAGTTTTGATCAGTCCTGCAAGAATGTTCCCATTTAGACACGCAAACCACACCATGCACTTACCTAATGCTGGAAACCAGCTCAACTCCTGCTAAAGTGACGGGTTTAAATAATAATAATAATAAAACGAAGAGTACTTGGATATGTGCAGTGTTTAATCAATTTGGATGGAACCCTGGTGTGTTCTTCACCTTCATGTGGTTGTTTGGTCAAGTGAGAGCACACACTCTCAGGCGATCAGACTGGAGGCCTAGTGTGTCTCAATGAGGTGCGGGTTTCAAATGCGCCACAAGGTGCCTACGATCATGGACCCCGCTTGTGTGACGTGAGAGCGGTTCTCTTCAACATAAAAAGTAACACGGTGATGATGTAAGCATGTCCAGCCCCTTGGTGGGGGGCTTAGCAAGGAGACCATGCATAGCCAAGTACCCCAGACTAAACCAAAGCACAGGACTGTAGCACTGTCTGATCACATGGTCTAACAAATAAACAAAAATAGATTCCCACTCGGACTCAGACTCGATAAACAGGAGCTCACTCGAGTTGTTTAGTTAGCGCTTGTCGTGATTCCTGATTCCCAGCAGGAAATCCCAGTTCAGAAAATGCCTTCATGCTTGATTTAATGTACCAATCTGCCTCAGATCTGAAAAACTCACTAAAACATAAGAAATAATACACACCAAACATTATTGTTGAATATTGTAAACCGTATGATGAGTTTTAACACTGATACGACAAAACACCTCTGTTTTTTTTCCTCGTCTTTTATCAGAATGTCATCAGAGGAGAAGATTCCTGATTCCTCTGATAAAGGACCCTCGCCACCGCTGGGTGGATCTGTGGCCACGCCCACAGGAAGTCCCGCCCACAACGACAGGAGGCCCCGAGGCCGACCTCGAAAGGATGCTGGATCCACTCCTAGACAGAGGCGGAAGTGAGTGACTCTGGACTTATTGCCTGTCTGTGTTTATTAATTTTTTTGCTGCAGTAGATAAACCTGGGGCTATTGATAGGTAGATTCTGAAATTAAAGCTCCGCCCACTTTGTCCTCCTCTGTCTGACTAAAGAAATTGCTACATTTCGTCCCTCTAAGACCCAAGCTTTCCTAAATATCCTCAAAACTGGAGAAATCTGATTCAGAGTGGATTCGAGTGCTTGATGTGGTTAAATGTCTGTTTATATCGCAGCTGCTGATGAAGTTCTTTTGTTGTGGTGTGTGTTTACAGTTTAGTTTCACTTTTTATTCTTAGTTTCTTCTTGTCTCTTCGTCTCTTTGTCATCCTCGGCTCTTACCCTCAGCCGCTGATGATGTAATACCATTACAGTGATGTGGTACACTTGATCATGAAACATTTATCCAAGGGGCGGCGCTGGTGTGGTGATAAATTACGATAAACGCAGTGTGTAATATGGCGTGTTAGCGAAATTAAATATTTTAACATAGCATGTTAGCTAAAGTACAACGCATAACTTTAGAGGTGGGTGATGTAATTACACTCTACAATCGCGACCTGCTGACCTGTTTAATCATTTAGATAGATAGTAATCATTTTGACGTTCCTAATTTCGTTGGAGTTGCGCTTCAGGTTTTTGTTTGCTTGATTACAATAATTAGCCAATTTACTTAATCGTGTGTTTGCACGTCACATTTTCACACTCGTTTTCTAACAGAAAATGTTACGTGATGACGACAGAACCTGCAAAAGCTCTGCAAAAGCACTTGATGCTCAGACTGGAAGTTTTCTGTGGCCAGTATGACATCTGTGTTGTCGTATCTGAAATTATTGATTAATATACTGTATATAAAAACATGGGCAGGTTTAACAAGTGAATTTGACTTCGGTTTTATTTCTTTTTTTGTTGTTTGCTTGTTTGTTTGTTTTTGTGCCAATAAATAACAGACATACAGTAATTTCTTGCTGCTAGTTTTAGTCTAGGAATAAACTAACAATAAAATAAATAGGTTTAGACAGTATAGTGTACTTATAATAAAATGTACATTTTGATTAATAAGGTTTCCGTCTAGACGTTTGCCACTTTTAGAATATACTGTACCTTATCTTATACCTAAAATGTACCTGTTAAACATGCAAACATTATTATTTTTTTTTCAAGGATTGTTCTTTTATTTGTTTAAAACAACGGCTTTTATTTATTAAAAAAATATCTAGATCATTATTCTCAACAGCGTTTGTGTATAAATTTTCCATCGATGCAGTGGCGTTTCGTTTAAAGCCAAAAACTGGTTTAATTTATTTTTTTTGTATCGTTGACGAAAATAATTGTATTTCTTTTATGTAAAAAAAAACGTTTTTATACACTGCAAAGAATTACAAATAAATAAGTCTGTAATTAGAAAAATAGACTTTAAAATGTTAAGACAAAGATGTGAAGACAAATTAAGGTGTTTGTTTTGCTTTTATGTTAGAAACAGAATTCTAATTTCATTTCAGTATTAAGCATAAAAAATGGTAATATTATTTTACCCGTTATCGTACACACCTAGTAATCATTCGAGTATGCATTTGCTTCTTAATTAAAATTTTAGCTATGTGTATACACACGTAAACACTCGGCTAAATTGAGTATTTTTTTTTTTTTACTTTTGGTCATTTTTACTAATATTCATTAAACCATAGTTAATTCCAGCGAGTGCCTGATGTCTTACGTGTATAAAATGTTTCTAAATAAAATACCAAAAACAAAAGTATATAGAAAACACTGTCACAAGTCCCAGTAGTACTCAAGCAACGTTCACGATGACACGCTTTAGCTAGCTAGGACGTAGCTGCGACTGCGGAAGTGATACAGATCCATCAGGAACGTCGACATTTCACACAGAAGTGCTGAAACGTCACTGATAAAACAAACTCCAGGACTGAAATCAGGCTGTTATTGGTTTTAGCTTTGAAATGAACCTTAGACAATGTAAGTAGGCTTCCGTTCCTTTTTATCTGATCAAGTGCTAGCTGGAGTACATCGAGAAAATTGATTTTGAAAGTTTTTATGATTCATGAAATCAGCCATTGATTCATTGTAAATTTTAGCTAGCAAGTGTTTAGCAAGATTTTTGTGCGTTAATTCGATTAGCTGATTAGCTAGCATTGCTACTAGATAATCATCACCTGTCTTTAATGATGATGTTCAATTTCCATGATATATTTTTTTAATTTTAGATGTTTAATAGATTAAATGTACATTTTAAAACGCTTCTAGCAAACAATAACATTTAGATTGGAGCCTTTGTTGTATTTTAGTGTCACTGCAGACGAAATAAGCGAAAGTTTTTACTTCTACAAGACACGTGTCTCAAATCTGACAGTAGCCGTCATTAGCCGACGTGGTCCTCTGGCGAACGCGTCACCTATTTGATCAGTATGTTTAGAAGCTTAAGCTAAACACGGCCTGAAACGCGAGGTGTTTAACTAGACGGAACACCATGAGACGCCACCGAGCATCAAATACTCAGCTCAGTCTTGCAGCTTTAGCACTGGAGACTCATTCCATAAACATTACATAAATATTTCCTAAACTATTCACCAATTATTATTGTTAATGAGAAGTATAAAATATTTCTTATTTAGATTTTTCACTGCACTGTAATCAGCGCGAGTGGTACAGTACAGTGGCGTAGTGCTTAGGGCTGTCGCCTCACAGCTCCAGGGTCCAGGTTCGATTCCCTCCTCGGGGTCTGTGTGTGTGGAGTTTGCATGTTCTCTCCGTGCTTGGTGGGTTTCCTCCACGAACTCTTGTTTTCTCCCACAATCTAAAGACATGCAGGTTAGTCCAATTGACGTTTCCAAATTGCCCTGTAGTGTGTGTGTGTGTATGTGTGTGTATGTGTGTGTGCGCCCGGTGATGGTCAGGGTGTACCCCGCCTTGTGCCCTAAGTCTCCTGGGATAGGCTCCAGGCCCCCTGTGACCCTGTTTATAGTATAAAGCGGTGTATGCGTGAGTGATTGAGGGAACGAGTGTGTGTAATCAGCGAGCTCCAGTCCAGAGTGAAACTCCACTCCAGGTTTCCTCCTCCACCCGTGAGCCGGCACTATGTTATCCTCCCTCTCTCTCCCTCTCCCCCTCTCTCTCTCTCCCTCTCTCCACACACACACAGGGTTGATGGGGATAAGTTATAGGCGTTTGGGGGGTTGGGTGCTCAATCTAAAGGCGAGCGCCCGCACGTTTTTCTGTTTAAAAGCGTCACGTATGAGAAAAGCGAATTTCTATCGAAGTTTAAAGAAATTTCCGTCGTTTAAAACGAGCAGAATGTGGAACGAGGAAGCTCTGCGTCGTTGTTGCTGGCGCTTCCACATTGATGGAAAATTTTAGTCTGGAAATAAATTTTAGTCTAAATCTTGTTCGCTTGTGGAGCTAAAAACAAAAAACATGATTATAGCTATTAGATTAACGGTACATAAAAACATAGAATGATTATACAAACTCGTTTTTTTACAAAATATATACTTTATTTTTATTTGGTGACGCGCCAGCGCTGTTTCCTTTATGATTTCTCCACATTAGCTATCTAAAGCTATCCGTCACGTGATTGTTTTATACGTGAATACGTGTACGGTCACATGAACGCTTCATTCGTTTGTGGAGTTCCCTGTTCGATGTCGTTCTTTCCTGTGTCATTTTTGATATCACAAAATAACCCCACAGTAAATTCCGTATTACCGTCCGTTACACAAACCTGCAGTTGTGTGTTTGCGACTGTTAGCTCCACCCCCAAATGTACCGGCCCAATATTCATAACGGACCGTTAGAATTACGCCGCTGATATATCGTGCTGTTATGATGTCGACGTTGCGATACGTTAACGTTGTGATGTGTGTTTTTCTTCTGGATATCTTAGGCCGCTTGAGCTTGTGTCTTCTCTTCTTCTCTTCTTCTTTTCATTTCTTTACTAAATAACTGTAGTTTTGTGTAAGGTTGTTTTCGTAAACCACAGGAAGTTTAATGAAACAGTTAAATCGCTTTTCCCTTCCTCCATCTATCCATTTCTCTATTCGTTTAACAGATTTTCCTTTCTCTCCATCTCTCTATCTCTTCATCTCTCCCTCCTCTCTTCTCCAGCTCCCTCTCTCTCTCTCTCTCTCTCTCTCTCCGCTCCTCATCGCTTCATCTTCTCTCTCTCCCTATTCTATTCTGTTATTCTGTTTCATCTGGTGATTTTTCCATCTCATCTGTCCGTCTCTCCATTTTTTTCCGCTCTTTATCTGCTCACCTCTCCCTGTCTCCTCACTCTTTTTTTGTTCATCTCTCTTGATCTGTTCATCTTTACCATTTTCTCTTTCGCTCTCTGTCCCCTGTTTGTTCATCTCTCCGTTCTGATCTCTCTATATTTACATTCTACCGTCTCTCCATCTG
>JAOVVB010000043.1:16740542-16758690 GCA_028570985.1 Heterobranchus longifilis
TATTTAGAAAGATGGGAATTAATTCCTGCTTACCTTTTCCACACGCCCGCCAAACGTTTGTCTTCTCAACACACTGTGTTCTCTTCTCGCGATGTTTGCGAAGTCATAGCTGATGCTGCAGCTTCCCGTCCACATACCAGCAAATTCCGGATGATAAAGATACGCCGTATAGACGTCGTATAGACGTAAAGGCGATGTATCATTTAACAGCTCAAACAGGCGAATCTACAGACGATCAAAATACGACTTTAAAAAAAACGAACGCGATGTTGACCAGATGATACGCTCTTTAGCAGACGTCTCCGCGACGTACCTGTGCTATCTGGGTTAGCATGTGAAGCAAGAAAGCAAACTTGCTCATTTATGAATCCAGGAGATTAGCTAGTTTAGCTAGCTATCATGTATCCGTTGTGGACCTCAGGAAAAGCACAGCGACACAAAACTAAACCAATCCATCGAGATTTTCAACATTTCTCTCAGATTTAATGTGTAAGAAATTCAGAAAAATTATTTTTTCCTAAAGAAAAAAAGGAAATTTCTGCTTAAGTGCGTGTTAACGTATGAATAATAGAAAGCATTGTTGTTAGACAACTGTTAGAAACAAATACTAAAAAAAAAATAATAATTTGACTGGTAAAAAGGAATGCTAACTGGCTAGTGAGAAATGGCTCTTTTTCATGTACTAAACAATATCATAATCTGTGTGTGTGTGTGTGTGTGTGTGTGTGTGTGTGTGTGTTCTAGGAGGCTTTTTTCGGTAAAGACCTCCTGGATAAAAGTAAGCAGAGCAGGCAGGAGACCGCGGGTGTGTTACAGGAGGACAAGGACAGGAAGCAGCAGACCACCAGTGCGATGAAGCTGCCCTCGAACGCCTCACTCCGCACGTCTACGCCGCATCCCAGTAAAGCCGCAGCGCTACGTAAGACACGTGCACGCTTTTCGCCAGAAATCCTGAACATAAATGTGTTCTTCTTTTGTGTTTGCGTGTATACGCCTTATTCTCCCCCCATGATATAATTTTTTCACACAGAGCATGCAGTGTTATTGCTCCAGAACATTTCTATACACATGTAACGAGAGGTCATTTTTATATAACAGGAACTCAAAAAGCACTTAATTAAATGTAATCATCAAAACCCACTGTTGTTTTATCGATAGGGAGTTGTGAGGAGCCGCTGGTGGATCTGTCCGAGGTGCTGAAGTCGGACACTGAGCTGTTGGGAATGCTGTCTGATAACATGGGCAAGCAGACCGAGGAGTCCGGTAGGCCAATCGCAGTCGCTCTGACATCATCACGTTAGTGCTGTAGCTCTGTCCAGGCGAGCGCTCGGTTTCCCTCCTTCACTCGACCTGTTTTGGGCTCTGCACGCGCTCCCATCATTATATTTCTGCTTCACTTTAAGTTACTTTAAGTTAAGGTTTACCTGTTTAAGTTGATTCCCTTCTTTCTGTCTTTTTGTTTTTTTCTATATCTCATTTCCGGGTTTATTTCTCACTCATTGTCTTTGGTTTGGGTCCCTGTAGGTCTTGATTTTTGCCCTTTCCAGGTTGACTGCTCTCCCTCTCCGTTTGGTAAGAGCCTCAAAGCCTGAATCATCTTTTCCAGCTTGATTTTTTTTAATGTTAAAATCATTTCCTAAGATTTGCTTTTATTGCATTTTATTTTTTCTATAATGCCTTTGGCTACCGAGATATAGCATTGTTCGTTGAATTACAGCTGCTAAGTTTATGCTAATTCCTGATTGTACCTTTATGAAACTTTCAATGTTATAAAACTAACATTAGCATACTTCTTATCATATCAGTGTGATGAGTTTAGTATCTGTGTAGGTAAATATACATATATTAGATAGTGTAGTCTGGCCAAAGCCATGTGCATTAACAATTGTGTATATAAATTGTGTCTGTTAGGAAAAATAAATGTATAGTACAGTCTAGGGAGGGGGGGGGGGGCTGTAGGAGATAGTTTAGTCTAAAAAACGTGGAATGTAGATGTAGTATGGCCTGGCAAATAAAGGTAATATAGTTATAGTAAATATGGATACAGTATAGGGACAGAAATCACTAGGGATCACCTGATACGATACCTGAGTGCCAATTCAAATCGGTATCGTGGGTCTGTAAGTATCCAGATTCAGTGCTTTTTTTTCTTGTTTTTTTTTTTTTTTTTTTAAGATTTTGTTATGGTTCTATTTATTTGCTAGAAACTTAGCAAATAAATTGCTCCTGGCTTGCCAGTGTGTGACTAGTTTGGAGAGTGACACCTGTCGAATTATAGAGGAACAGCAGTGTCTCACCACATCAATTGCAAACGTATTTTTTTTTTTTTTTTGCCACCAAAAAAAGAAACAATCTTTATCGCGGTATTTACAGAATTGCAATGCTAATTGAATCAGCCGATAGATATCGTGATATTACCGTATCGGTTGATCTCCGGTGATTCCCGTTCCTATTAGATAGTATAGGTTGTTAATTAGCAGGTTATTCTAGCATAGAAAAGGACCAAAGACCGGTTAGAAGAAATTATTGCAAGCCCAGTTTTGCAATGCTTTTCATGTTTATGGTGAGTGTGTTTAGATTTCTGACCACTACACTATACTTGTATAGAATCTAAATACTTTTGACATGTAAAGAAACTTGCATCATGCTTTGACCTTCTGAATAACTCCTATTAGAGTCCTCTTGGCCCGTCTAATAATTTACACAGCCAGCTTCGTGCTTTTATTTAAACTGATACATACGCATTCATTCTTTTCAGCTTTAGTTAGTTAAAGTAAGTGTCGCTCTTCTTTTCTGCAAAATTAATGTTCCCGAATGACACTACACTCACTGAAAACCATAGCCAAGGACACTCCTTTAACAGCCACAGCAAACAAATCTGTTATACAGAGCACAGACCCTTTAGTGAAGCAGTGGCCTTCCACATTCTTCATGCTTTCATCAGCTCAGTAAAGAATGCTCCTGCTCCTGTCTGTACCGCGCTGCCGGAGGCCTTGGCTTCAGAAAGACCATGGATCAGTGTGCAGCCTTGGATTTCTGAGCAGGCCTTTGCTTTTATTTATTTTATTTTATTAACTTCACTGGGATATTATTGACATTCGGAGCCAAGATTTTATGTCTTTTGGCTGACATGTTATATAACATAATCCTGCTCAAGGTTTTTTTTTTTTTTTTCATTTTTATTGTGTCCCCCCAGAATTCATACTTTTTTACCAAAAACGAAATGATGTGTGTGCCAAGACATTCAAAGTTGTCATTTATTTCATTTGGCAGACTTTTTTATATATATATATATATATATATGCAAGCGAGACAGGATCCAATCTAAGCATTCTAAGCAATCTGAGCAAATGAGTGCTGAGGGTTTTGCTGCCTGGCAGCCATGCGATCTGCACTCACAGCTTTTTTGTTTGCAAGTGCACTATGTTTAGTCATTAACCGTTTAATTGTTGTCATGTTGCAATAAGCTCATGACGTAATTAAAGGCAGAGTTTGTCTAAATATTACAGGGACACAGAAAAATCTGGAAAATATATTATACGATGGGCATTCAAGTCAAACTGGGACAAAGCACTGATGATGATGGGACTCTTAGCTGCAGTAAAACATTTGAATGGTGCAAACGTTTTAAAGAAAGCCGTACGTCCGTAAATGGCGATCCCGACCTAGGTGGTGGGAGCCCACTGCAGTTGTTCCCAAGAACTTTCATCAAGTGGAACTTGAAAATGACATCCCAAGCTTGAGGAAGAATCGCATCTATCTGTGGGATCTGTACACACAATCATTCACGTACACATTACAGGAACTCGGTAGGAGTTATTGCCACATCCCCCGTATGCGCCTGACCTCGCTCCAAGCCATTTCCACTCATCTGGGGCATTAAAGGATGTCCTGGGAGGCCAGTGTTTCAAACGTGAAGGAGACGGTCTGATCATGAAACCTTTGCACATTGCTGGTGTCCAAGCACTAGTGAAACACTGGGATAAGAGGTTTTTTATTTTGTCCCGTTTTGACTTGTTAGTGGTATTTAGAAGGGAATAAAATATACTTGGATAGATTAGTCTGTATAATAATAATAATAATAATAATAATAATACAGTGTGGAAGTTAGTAGAGTATGTAGTGTTGTTAGGAAAATACAAGATATATAGTAAGTCCAGAAAATTTGTCCATTATTATGTATTGGTACAGTGCGTCTAGAAAATACTCTACCCTTTATAATAAGCACATTTTGCAGCCTGAAATGAAGACAAACACAATTTTTGTTGTATCCAGCTGTATTTACTCAGTGCAACTTTTAACATCCAAGTGAAAGATATAACACCAGCATGCCAGAAATAATCGCACAGTTCCGTATCATGATATAGGTTTTTCTAATTAATTAGACGGGTAGTATAGTGCAGAAAATACCAATTGTTAGTAACATACTCCGTAAATTATAATACGTAACTGTGGTAGAGTTTAGACGATTTATTTTGTAAGTTACTGGATATTGACTCGAAAAGTACTGTATGTTAGGAGTGTAGTCTGAAAAATATGACATTTTTGTAGTACATAAAATATATTTAATAGATTTATTTTGTTAGATGCAGGGATCGTTTTTATTTTTTTGTTCGTTTGTTTGTTTCTTCAGCTGACCTGGATGTTGCTCCTCTTACAGATGAGCCTTCGGTTTCTTCTCAGTCGAACCAGGGACGGGTGTCTCATCAGGACGAGCCGCTGGACGGCATCCTGAGCCCCGAACTGGACAAGATGGTGACGGACGGTCAGTGCGTTCTTTTGCGCTAAGAGGAATTTTTTACATTTATTTTTAGAAACACTAAACGTAGATTTGTTTTCTTCTAACAGAATCCATCCTGAGCAGACTGTATAAAATCCCAGGTACGAAATTTCACTGTTTTTGTTTTACAGTTTGATCATGTAACACTGGGAGTGTTACTAACCAGAAACTTTCTAGTTGGCTAGATTTAAGCATGATTGCTAGCAAACTATGAAATACGTCAATGCTGCAACCAAGCACCTTAGAATCAATAAAATAAAGTTTTAATAAACTTTACCTTCCAACAAAGAGATAATACTAGCTTTTAGTAGTTTATCTAATTTTGCTAGTCAGTTAGGTGAATGGCGTTGGTATAAAACATGTTATGGATTGCTAGCTAAAGTTAGCTGAACTTTGGGAATGTTTGATATCTCAACAAATGCTCAAATTGTATCGAAGTGTTGATTATCATAGCTAGCGAAACTGTTTCAAAGCTAGACAATTTAATTTAGGTAAACCTTGGGAATATTTCTAATCGCTCAAGAGGTACTCATATGATGTAACTAGCTAATAAATGCTAGTTTTCCACTGTTCTGCTACAGTTGGGTAAATGTGGTTAAACCATGGGAATACTTGCAACCGAAAATAAAATTATAACTTTACCCTCTGGCCAATTTAGCTAGCTAGCTAACGCTTTAGCTAATAGTACATATGTTTAAGCTTGTCTGCTTGTCAGGTTTGGTCAGCTAGTCAAATTTTCTTAAGCTATGGAAATGCTTGCGGTTAATTAACAACAATTTACATGGTTTAGCTAAATGTAAGAGTTTACGTTACAAAAAACAAGCTGAATCTGGAATATGGAGGATAACCCAAAAGAATAATAATAATGAAAAAATCTAGCCTGTGCTGAGCTATAGATGTGCTGTATGTTATAAATACTAATGTCCTAACAGAGCTGGAGGGAAAGGATGTCGAGGATCTCTTCACCGCCGTGTTGAGCCCCAGCACTACTCAAGCTCCTCCCCAAACCCAGGGAACGCACGCCATACACGGGCATCCAGGACAGGGGCCTCCGCCCACCCAGATCAACTCAGGTACGCCAACCGGCACCATCCTGTACATCAGATCAGATCAAACCCCTGAGAGTGTAACATCATTACATCTGCATAATTCTGAGCATATTCTGTTGTATTTGTTTCTCTTTTACATTAAAGATAAAAAAATATATATATTTTATAAATAAATATTTATTGTTTAGATATGTTAGGACATTTTATCTTTATTATTATTGTTGGTAGTAGTAGTAGTAGTACTGCTTTCAGTAAGAAATCTTGTTTACGTCTACATCCAAATTAGCCAAGCAGCCTCCTCCTACATGCCCCGCCCCCTCCTGTTCAGTTGGCATATTGCACCAAAATTTTATGCAGTAACAATTAGTAACAGATTTTATAACAAATGATTAACAAACAAACAGGAATAAAAAAAGGAACATAAAAGACTCCCACAATCATTTTTTAATACCAATTTAAAAAGGAAAAACTTTTGAGACTTTTGATTGATGAGTGTTTGAATGTTATGTAATTGTTTTTTTTATCCTCACTAGGAATGTTTCCCAGAATGCCAGTGATAAATGGACTGATGAGCCCCAATCAGCAGTTCCCTCCCGGGGCGGACGTAGGGCGAAACTTCCCTCCCATGCAACGCATGCCTTTTTCTGACAATCTGAGGTGAGCACTGAGGTTAAACACTCCTGGGTTTAATATTAAAGGAAATAATTTCCAATAAATTTTTTGTGTCGAACAGCAAGTGTAGCAAGTGTTTTTAGGTCAATTTCCACCCTGATCATGATGACCTCACAACAACAATACAGCCGACGTCCGTTACCTTTTCGAAGAGACCTTAAATTTGTGTAACTCGCTGTACTGTAATGTCGGCATGTGACACTACTAAGGTTGCGCTGTTTGAACAGGGACAGGAAGTTTGGTCCGATGTCACGGGATGCGGCTGGTCCTTGGTCGGCCACAGGTCCAGGTTCCAGTCCTGCTCCGGTTCCAGTTCCGGCTCCTGCAGCCGACGGAGAGACGGATTCCTTATCCACGGCTCAGAAGAGCATGCTAAAGTGGGAGAAAGAGGAGACACTGGGAGAACTCGCTACTGTCGCCCCAGTCCTCTACACGAATGTCAACTTCCCCAATCTCAAAGAGGAATACCCAGGTGTGTGTGGCTCATACATCCCTGTAACATATTCGTTTATTTATCCAAATCCGGCTGTATTCTTTTTTTAAGAGCGATGAATTTTGTTTTTTATTTTGCAGACTGGCAAACACGAGTGAAACAAATCGCCAAGCTGTGGAGGAAAGCCAGTGCCCAAGACCGAGCTCCATATGTGGTATAACCTTTGATTAAACCCACTCTATCGTCCCAATTACAGCCTCTTTTTAACAATCATTTAATAACCATTGTGCATTTGAGGATTATTTGCACCAAAACATAACACACACAACACGTGTTTTTGACCCGATACATGTCACTTACAGCAAAAAGCCCGGGATAACAGAGCGGCGCTACGCATCAACAAAGTCCAAATGTCTAACGAGACGATTAAGAGGCAGCAACAGCCACAGACCTCGCAGCCTTTGGAGGTGTTTGATCCTGCTATTCCTCCTCTGGACCCTGAGCTTCTCTTCAAGGATCCGCTTAAGCACAAGGAATCTGAACAGGAACAGGAATGGAAGATGAGACAGGTATAGCCTTCTGGGGGAAAAACAAGATCAGCAACACACATTTTTTAACGGCGTATTAGAGCCGTAGTTATTCTTCAGGAAAAGATTATAGGTTATCCACTAGCATTGTCACGATACCAACATTTATGTTTCAAGACTGATATCATGATAAATTTTGATGTGTTATAGCGGAGAGGTAATAGGTTTGTGAGATAGCATGCCTGGTAACCATTTAGCCTCATTAGGCTGATGATAGATCATTTTCTAGGACTTCATTGTGTCGACTTGTCAATTATTTTCAGAATCGAGCTGTGTCCTTGTAGGAAGTGTGGAGACAAATATAGCTTCAATCATTAAAAAATTAGTTGAGTTTTATTTCCAACAGCTGGCTCTAATTGCTAAGGCTTCTCCTGGGTTTTATTATGTCTAATCACTCATTTAAACATGTGCATCATTAATAATCATTAATAATATACATAAGCCATAAAAAGTAATCAAATAATTCCTGTACGCACGCAACATCCTAACAGCGCAGCAGTAGACGTCTTTAACCTTTGTAGAATCTTTCACACTTGCCCAGGTTGTGCAATTTTTAGACACTCCCTAACTGTTCCCAGTGAGCAAGATTCAGAGATTCAGCAGTATTTAAACAAGACAGAGTGTGAAAATATATTCAGTTGTGCTCTGGTGTTTATTTTTTTAATGAATAGAAGAATCTTAAATGTGCAGTGCACGCCCTGATATGAAACCAGCTTTAAACGTGTGTATGGTCTTTATGTCTGTGCTGAACGATTAGCATCAGAGTCTTATTAGTCAGACCATATTGACATACGAACTGTAAAAAATATCTATTATATCCAAACTTTATCCAGACTTTATTGTCGCCGAGGGGAAATTTGCTTTGGGCGGAAGTAGTGCAAACATTTTCCCATAACATACAGATAGAAACACCAAGCTCATTATCTGTAGAACTATAATTATTAGTCACGGTCCTGAGAATAAACACAGCAAAGATAGATGATTTCAAAAACTGCAAATAACCGTCCAGGACTTTCTGATTGCTTTGTCAAGAATGTTATAGCTGCATTATTTATTTAGCAATCTTATTAAGGTAGGAACAAAGGAAAACCTAAGATGAATGGTCTTGCATTTAAAAGTTCTATATCTCCTACCTAATGGAAACAATTTATGCTCAGAATGTGGCCTTTCATATCCTTATTTTAGACTACAGTAACTGGTGGTATACCGTGCAAAAGTACTGTCCACGTATACATGCCTACTCACCACGCGTTGTCACTTTAAAAGAGTTAAACCAGTGGAACTCCAAGAGCTCTACAGAATGTGCCATTTCTCCATCGTTCTTGAGTTCTTGCCAATGGCCAGTGTAACAAAATTTTATATTTCTGAGTGTCTTCCGCTATTTAGTTAAATACTTTTTTCTTTTAAACTAAATTACCGATTCTTATTTCCAAATCCATTTTATTCCTCTGTCAGTAAGCGTAGGGAATCGTTTCGTTTTAGCTCAGTCGGTCCGATGATTGGCCTGGAAAATCCATTTCACTTCAAGCTTGTATTTTTATCGCTCCATTACCATTATGTCCTTATTATCGTCTCATCAAACCCAATCTGCAGAACAGCGGCAAGTGGAAAAAAAAGCATACTCTGTGGTTGATTGCTTTCTGCAGCTGTTCTGAATTAACAGTCATGGAAACTCACTTTACAGTAAAGATTTCAGTTAATTGTCTTGCCATTCAGCTGTTCTACTTCTTTCTCCTATAGGTTAAGTACAATTCTTTTGTGCCTCAAAAAAAAACATTTATTTCTTTTCCATATGGACAGGCTGAAACACAACATCGTTGCAAAAGGTGTTGAGTTATTGGCCTTTGTGATAAGCTTTATTAAACCATATATGGTTGCTTTGATAGATTTGTTGTGAGAACTGTAATTTAGGCAGCTCTGAGAAAACCTAGAAAAAGAATGTTAATTACGTATGTGATTCTGACTGATAAGTAAATAAACAATATAATTAATAAAATTATGTAAATGCCTGGAGCATTACATAGTAGTAGTATAGTAGCTTGCTAAATTCACAAATTATTTTACTTATATTTAGCAAATGTGTTTCTTTGCAGCAAATGAGACAGAAAAGTAAGCAACAAGCCAAGATTGAAGCTACACAAAAACTTGAGCAGGTAAAGAACGAGCAGCTTCAACAGCAGCAACAGCAACAGCAGCAGCTCAAAGGGGGTCAGACCGACCTTGACGGGTCCGGTAGCCTCCAGAGTCCAGCTTCATCACAGTCCAGCAATGGGAACATGTCTCCTATGCAGTCCACTTCCAAGAATGGGTTCTCTAAACCACACCTCTCAGGAACTCCCACAGCGGGTTCCCCAGATGACGTCTTTTTACGTCCGCACCCTCCTCCTCCATCTTCAGGATCCCAGCCACAGTCCCCCCAGATGTTCTCTCCAGGATCTTCTGGTTCTAGGCCATCATCACCCTGGGATCCTTATACCAAAATGGTCGGCACGCCAAGACCACCACCAAGTGGCCCGGGTGCTGTCCGTCGGAACTCTGAATCTGGGAAATCACCCAGGAGTCTCTCGGAGGATAGGGGGAAACCTTCGTTGGTACATGAATCTATCGGTTCACCAACAGCCCTTAATGTTGATCCATATGCGAAGCCTCCAGACACACCAAGGCCTGCAGGTCCAGCAGACCCCTTTCTTAAGCCTATGTGCCCTCCCAGGATGGGTCAGCCCGTTGAAGGGAGACATATACTTGGGTCTCCAGGGCACGATCCATTCTCCAGGGGAGCCATGAGAAAGGAAGCATACCCACGAATTCCTCCTGGCAAGATGATACTTTCAGATCCATATGCCCGCCCTCTACTCGCTCCCATCCCAGGAAGTAATGAATCTGGGTCTGTCCAGCCCTTCAAAGCCCCCATGCCTCCACCTCATTCTCAGGACTCAAATGCAGCATTGCATTCAAGAAGACCAAGCGGGGATCCCTTTGAAAGACCAATGGTACCCCCTCGTCCCCCAGAAGCTTTTGCACAGAGTCAGCAGAATGACCCGTATGCACATCCTCCACTAACTCCGCATCCTCTAATAAATGAAGGTTTTGAGAATCAAACAAGAGTTACACGCCAACCTCAGCCTCACCCTTTTGCACAGCCAGGGCCAATGGCACATCAGTCCACTGGAAACCCATATGCACGTACCCCCTCAACCCCTAGACCAGATTTCTCTCATTGTGATCCTTTTGCCCAGTCCCCATATTCTAATCCATATGCCCGAATGCCAGGAACTCCGAGACCGCATGACCCTGAACCCTACTCTCGCCAATCTGCCACACCACATCCCATCATGATGAACCAATCTTCACAGCAAACACAGAATCGCATGCAGTCTCCCATGTCGTTGGATCCATATGCACAGCAGCCTGGAACACCACACCCAGGGGTACCAGAAAGGTTCCCGAGACCCCAAAATTACCAAAGGAATCAAGACCCATTTAATCATCTCCCTGCAATGACTCGACCACGAGGACCTGACCCTCATGCTCAGCCAGTGGGAGTAACTCAGTCGTTACTCCATGATCCATTTGCACAAGGCCCCAGGACACCTCATCCTGGAAGTCCAGCGCAGGGTATACGACCAGGATCCTTGCCCACTCAGGATGCGTTTTCACCACCTCAGGTCTTGATGCAGGATACATTTGCAAGTCCAGCAGTTCCAGGATCTCAGACTCCACGACACCCTGGTCTGGCAGATGAAAACAATATGTCTCAGTCACCGTCAAGTCAGCCAAACCAGACTCCAGTTCATGACCCATTTGAACAGTCCACCATGAATCCTCACCCTCAGTTTTCAGAAAATAGGGAGCAACAAGGGTTGGGACACACCACTGTAGCAATAGGACAGACAAACCCAGATGTTCAAACTGTTCCACTTGCAGAAGCTGAGGAAAGGCTGAGACAGGTACAGTTTGCCAAGTACAACATATGGTGTATAATCTTGTCATCTTTTTTGTTCAAGTATGTTAATTTCTATACTGTTTTGGTTATAGCGTCAACGTATCCGAGAGCTGCTTCTAAGACAGCAGCAGCAGAAAAGTGCCATTCGTCAGGAAAAGAGCCCACATGAGCAACCGGTGCCTGTAGCTCCAGGAACCCCTCAACACTGGAGTCAAGAAGCTAGAGGTCTGCAAAATGACATATTCAACCGACCACCTCCACCATATCCTGGTCCAGGAGCTGTACGAAGCCCACAGAGATTTCATGGACCATACCCAGGAGAGCAGCGAGGCCCTTTCCCTGATGGGCAATTTCCAAGACCTCAGTTTCCAGGAGACACAAATAACCTGAGGCAACCAGGACCTAGGTGGGTATATGAAATTGTAATAGAATGTACTTTATATAATATAAAAATACAATTTATAATAATTTTGGTTCTTTTTTTTTTTATCAATCACAGGTTGGGCTTTCCCTCTGGTGTTCAAGGGCCTGGTTTAAGACCCCCTATGAATCAAATGCAAGATTCAATGATGGAAGGTCATCCACAAATGAGAAGGTCCATGTCCATAGATCTAGGCAAATCATTAGGAGGTAACCCAATGGGACTACAGCCTTTACCGCATCAAGGCATGGATATGCAGCAACACAATATCATGGGTCAACCTTTTATAGAACTCAGACACAGACCTCCTGAGAGCAGGTTGCGACTTTCTTTTGGACCTCCTGTAATGCAGGGAAACCGAATAGAATCACCCTCTCAGCGACCTCTAGGTTTCATGAGTGGAACAGAAATGGGCTTTTCAAACAATCAGGGTCCTAAACCCATGGATTCTAATATAAGTCAAACTCAGGGAGTAGGTGCAGATATACATGGGACAATGGGTATGGAAAACTTGCATCAGTCGAATTTTGCAATAAGGACCGGGCCAATTCCCATCATGAGGTCGATGAGCCAACCTGCTTCAAATGAGACGTTCAGTGGAACTGCCCCATCAAATTTTCCGGCACTATCTTCCGGACCATCAAGTGAGGTCGATTTACCATTAAATGAAGGATCTGGGGAGAAAATAGATGCAGATGAATCAGCTGTGAAGGACCTTGAAGATGTAGAGGTCAAGGACCTGGTGGATACAGATTTAGAGAACCTAAATCTTGATGCAGATGATGGAAAAGACCTAGATTTGGAAGCTAATGACCTGCACTTAGATGACATATTCTTGACATCTGGGAAATTTGATATAATTGCCTACACTGATGCAGACCTAGACCTTAGTGAGGATCTGGATCTTAGTGATCCCATTGATGACCACAACGATAGCGCTGAGCTTCAAAGGGAGCAAATTGAGAAAAAGGCTGAAAGTCCAAACAATGGATCTGTACCTTCTGATTCTATTTCTGCAGAAGGAAAGGCTGAGGAGAAACATGAACTATCATTAGATAACATCAAAAAAGAAGATAATCAGATTTATTTGAAATCAGAAAAAGATATTAAAATTGAAGTCAATGGTGGTGTATCACAAGAGAATTCTTGCAAAAATCAAATCACAAACACTACAGTTGTTACTCAAGAAGACTTTAGTGGTACCACAGATGCCATTGCAAAATCTGGTGTCCATCCAGAAGCTACTCCTGTGTTATCTAGCTTACTGGTCAACGTGCCTGCAGATAATAAATCACATAAACAAGAGAACTGTGGTCAGCCAGGGAATCTTCAAGAACCTATCCTACAACAGGCACTTAATTCAGCTCTTCTAGATCAAGAAGCTATGTCTGTACAAGGAGTGAATTCTGGCTTGGTTGTAGACCAAGCAATGGTTTCTGCTCAAACTGAGGGTCCATTAGATGTCCATTCAGGTTCCATCCAGGATCAGCCTTCAGATTCTGCGTTTGGAGTGGATCAGAAGGATGCTCTGCTTTCAGTGGAACAATCTGGCATTCTTACTCAGACCCAGCAAGCCATGTTGTCCCAGCAGGGCCAGCAGAATCGACCGCTGCTCCTGGAAGAGCAGCCACTCCTGCTGCAAGATCTTTTGGATCAGGAGAGGCAGGAACAGCAGCAGCAAAAGCAGATGCAGGCTATGATAAGACAGCGGTCCAATGACTCGTTTTTCCCAAATATAGGTAAGCCTGGGACAGGATATTTTTATTTGATATAACAATCTAACAAAAGTTATAATAAAAAATACTGTCTGTTGGAAAGTAAAAAACATTATCATTATTTTTAGATTTTGATGCCATTACCGATCCTATCATGAAAGCAAAGATGGTGGCCTTAAAAGGAATCAATAAAGTAATGGTTCAAAACAATATGGGAATGTCACAGATGGTCGTGAACAAGTAAATATTTTAATTTGTTGTTTATTAAAACAATTTCTGGTGTAATGCAACGTTTATGCATTCTTTAAACTTGTCTGGTTTTCTTTCAGATTTCCAGTGAATGCTCAAGCAGGTCAGGGATCACAGGGTTCTGAAGGATGTGTTCCTCCACAGCCAACACCGGCTCAGGTACACAACTGGTTTTCGGTCCTGTTTTCCAAAATTATTACAAATTCATTTGTTGTAACAGCTACTCAATTTATTCAGGATGGAAAACTGGCTCCATATATGACAAGACCCAGTCCTCCAAGTTTTGGGCAAGGATTCACCAGTAAGCTTTTTATTTATTTATTTTTTGGCCAATGCCTAATTTTTTTTATCAGATTTATTCAGCTAAATGGTTTTGTTTCATTTCTTAGATGAAGCCCAGAAAATACAGTATGAAGACTGGCTTCGTGAGACCCAAAAGCTTCTTCAGATGCAGCAGAAGTTTCTTGAGCAACAGATAGGGTCTCACAGGAAGTCAAAGAAGGCTTTATCAGCTAAGCAGAGAACAGCTAAGAAGGCTGGACGGGAATTTCCTGAGGAGGATGCTGAGCAACTAAAACATGTCACAGAGCAGCAGGGTGTGGTGCAGAAACAGCTTGAACAGGTGATATAGCTGCATGTGCAATTTTAAATTATCAATAATTATAGGACAAAATGTGTATGGTTTTTCAGCAACTCCAGTTTTGTGTTTTATGTGTTAGATCCGGAAACAACAAAAGGAGCATGCAGAACTGATAGAAGAGTACAGAGTCAAACAGCAGCAGGGTGCCTTGCAGCCTCAAATGATGCCTGGCATGATGCCAATGCAAAGTCATCCAGGCATGATGCCAACTGGCCCAGTGAGCCAACCTGTTATTGGTCCAGCCATGCCCATACAGATGCATCCAAACCAGGCAAACATTCCCAACATGCCACCCTGGCGTCCTGGAGCTCCTGGCCCTGTTGGACCTCAGATGCCTGGTTTAATGCCTCCTCAGATGATGCAAGGCCCTTCTCCTCAGCAAGGATTACCCAGGCCCGGTCAAAGTCAAGTTGCTGGCGAGTCTCCTCATGTGAATTTTGAAGACACAAATCCGTTTAGTGAAGGTTTTCAGGAACGAGAGAGAAAGGAGAGGCTTCGGGAACAGCAGGAGAGGCAGAGGGTGCAGCTGATGAAGGAGGTGGAGAGGCAGCGCATGAAGCAGCGAATGGAAATTGAGCAGCAACATCAGCAAGGCCTCCTCAACCAGGTGCCCTTCTATAACCAGAACTTGCCTCAGGAATTTATGCAACAACATAGACCTCAGCAGCAAATTCAAGGGCCAGGATTTCCTCAGCAACCCGGCATGCAGCCTGGAATTGGAGATCCTACTTCTGCACCCATAAGGGCAAACGGGCCTTTCCCTCAGGAAATAAGACCAGGTTTTGGGCCAGATAACCAAGTACCACATGGATCTCATTTTGTTCAGGGGCAAGCCAGACCACCAAGATTCCCTGGACCAAATATGGTCCAACATAATCCAGGTCATGGTCATCCTTTTGGTGTAGAATCAACTGCGACTCTTCCACCAAATTTTCCAGGATCTGGTCCATCCCTGATTCAGCTTTATTCAAACATCATTCCAGATGAAAAGGCAAAGAAGAAACGGAACCGCAAGAAGAAGAACGATGAGGACTCTGAGTCTTTGAGGGCACCATCTACACCGCACTCTGACCTAACTGCCCCGCTGACACCCTGTGTATCAGATACTTCATCCACACCCACCAGGAATCCCTTGCTCTTTGGAGAGCAGGAGCTTTGCGAGACCTCCCAGCCTGGCTCCTCTACTCCAGGCTCTCAGAGCAGCCAGCACCATTCAGAGTTGGAGCGACAGCTTTCTGAAGGTAGCTACTGCGGAGCATCTGAAGTAACCATGAGTCAGCAGGACATCCAGGAGAAGATTCTCTCTAATATTAAATTGGAAAGAATTGAAACCAGTGACTGTCATGGTCCAAAGGTCACTGACATGAACATTGGTTTGGGCGTGGTAAAAGTGGAAGGGGACAAGGAAGGCGTGTCGCTGCATCCGCTGGGACAAAGTCCAGCCGGGAGCTCAAAAGGAGAAGGTGGGAATGAGCTCCTGAAACATCTCCTGAAGAACAAGAAGACACCTCCGCCTCTATTGCCACACCAGAAGTCTGAGGACAGCATGAGATCAGAGGAGGAAACCTCAACAGACAGCAAGGCCCTTTTGAGACAGAGCTCCATAGACAGCAGCGGGGTAAAGATTCACTTCTCATCTTGTCTAAAATGTATTCCGTCAGTCTCTTGTGTTTATATGCTCTTCATTTGTCTTTTCACAGACCTTCTCAGACAGCCAGCTTTCGTTTAATCCTGACTTCAGCAGCCCATTAATGTCAGAAGACAAGAAAAAGCAAAGGACCAAGCGTGCGCCTAAGAGTGGAGATCGTCCAGCCCCTCGCTCCAAAAAGAGGAAGAAGGACGAGGATGACAGACAATCCATGTATCCGTCCAGTGAACCAGTAATGACCAGTCTGAAACAGGTAAGAAAAATGTGTCTCTTACTTTCTCTAGGTCTCTCGTAGATTAGAATGTCGAATCTCCATATACCCGAAGGCATTGAAAAAGGCAATCAGGTATGTTCAAACTGCCAGTGAGTTGCAAGTTGTCCATCAAGCTGACCAATTTAGAAGGCATTGTCGCCTTTCTTTGTCACAGTGGTGAACTTGTCAGGTTACCTCTGACTAATTAGATTTTTGCTTAGATATCTCATCTTGACACCCATTTCTTGTTAGACTAGGTAAAAAAATTTGCGGCTTGTAAGGATGACCCGTAGTTAAACAATTTCTTTTGATTTTGCCTCAGTAGATATCAAGACTTCAGGGCTGTGTTAATTAAACTGTCACTAAACCTCAAGAGCCCATCTCTCTAGGCTCCCAATCAGTTTCTAATTTCTCACACTCACTTCTTCTCTTTTCCTTTTTTTTCCCCTCCCTCTCTGTCTCGGTCATCATCAGCATCAGCAGCCCTCTCTCTTGCCCCTGATGGAGCCTCTGGTCGGTGTAAATTTTGCCCATTTTGTGCCCTATGGCAGCGGGCAGCTAGACGGAGAAAGCCGTCTTTCGGGCACTTTTGGAAGTGCCTCATTGGACGGAATGTCGGATTATTACTCTCAACTCATTTACAAAGTATGTTCAGAGAAGAAACGATCAGAACCAGTGGTTTATTTGTTTGTTTTCTGTAATATATAAGAATTAATTGAGCCTGGCTCATTGTGTTTTTTTTTCTGTTATGTCTCACATAGCAGAACAACCTAAGTAACCCTCCAACCCCTCCAGCGTCTTTGCCTCCCACACCTCCGCCCGTGGCACGCCAGAAGTTGCTCAACGGCTTCGCCACCACAGAGGAACTGGCCAGTAAAGCAGCAGTGGTGGGTGGCCATGAAGGTAAGACTTAGCACTGGACACCCTATAAACAGGCCATGCTCCTTTAGAAATACGCGTGCACCAGTTTTTACCGTGTAAATAAAATAATTTTGAATTCCACCTCCATAGTGGCCAAAGGTCTGCCTTCAAGACCGCTGCACGTACCTTTTAAGAGCGAGGAGGAGCTCTTTGCCAGAGCACTCGCTCATGGACCGAAAACAGTGGACGTACCTGCGTCATTACCAACGCCCCCTCACAACAACCAGGAAGAGCTGAGGTTTGTTCTTTTAGTCATATGTCCTTGTCACATGGATTGGATTTACCGTAAATAAATCTTATGGTCACAAGTCTGGAAGGGTGAATTTGATATGACCCATCCTTGGTTCCCAGAAAAGACAACAATCAGGCAAGTGATGTAGAGTTTTTCTCTGGTTTCTTTATTTCCCTGCAGGGGCCAGGAGCATTGTGAGGACAGGGACACGCCGGACAGTTTTGTTCCCTCGTCATCTCCGGAGAGCGTGGTTGGCATAGAGATCAGCCGCTATCCGGATCTGTCTCTGGTCAAACAGGAGCCTCCGTCTCCGTCACTCTCTCCAGTTATGCCCATGTTCCCGAAATCCAGAGGGAACGGTAGTAGTGTCTTTAACAAAACTTTAACACAAATCTCCCAGACATTTCTGCAGTTTTTATACTTCCCTTAACCTTTGTCTTGTTAGGCTCTGAGACTAAGCTAAGGGAGATTAAAACCGAGCCTTCATCCATGTTCTTTGGTTCTCCGTTTGGAACACCGCAGAATGGACCTGGCCTCGTTTCCATAGCCATCACACTGAAGCCCGTCGCTGCTGAGGTGAGAATGGACAGAGATAATACAACAGA
>JAOVVB010000043.1:16807702-16820853 GCA_028570985.1 Heterobranchus longifilis
GCAGGTTATTTCTGTGACTGGAATATAATGTGATGCAGTTCATGAGGGACACAAGCTGAGGCTAGATGTACAGGAGCTAGCGAGCTAAACGCTCATAACCAGGTTTATATTTTCCCCACTTTGGCCGTGACTTTGCACGGTAGCACAAAAGCTTAGTTAACGAAAGCTGGATAAAAAACCCTGAAGTGTTTATCAGATAAGAAGTAGGGGGGCTTCAGTACTCGGTAAGTTATAATTTGGCTTCAGAGATGAACTAATGCTCATATACGAATGTTATATTGCTTAACTTATTTGTATGAAAAGCGCATTAAGTAAATTCCCAGTTAATTTATTGCAGACATTAATAGGGACAGACAGTGGCTAATGCTAACAAAGTTCAATGGTTAACATTAGCACAGATTATTTACACTCCAGAATTCCCAAAACATTTTTTATTTTACACACTCTGTGGTAAATAGGTTTATTAATATATTTTATTTTCATCAAAACTAGATATTCTGTAAAGTTTATTTCTCTTTGTCTTCACTAAATTCCCCTGTTCTCTTTAAGCAGAGCTCCTCTGTGGAGGATTACATCATACGGGTGACGCCTGGCGTTTTGGAGCTACAGTACTGGTGGAGCCTGTTGAGGGTGCTGTAGTAGGAATGGTGTCACAAGTGCAACAGCTTTAGAATGATGTTTGGTCAGGTCTATATTCTAAACATAGAATTGCAAAATGTCTGATACGTTGGGGGAGAAAAAGACTGTTCCATCTTTGATAGTTTTTAAAAATGAATATTTTAATATAAAAGAACCATATAAAGACTGATAAGCAGCTGGTGGTATCCAGGTTTTTTTTTTACTGACCTTTAAGCAAAATACAACATGTATTCACCTGTTTTATACAAATGACTGTTTTAACTTTGACTAGTTTTGGAAGAATAAATATTCTTAAGTCATGTTTGCGTGTTTTAATTGTTGGGGGATTGTTTGGGTTATTTAAAAAAAATTTACTTGAACGAACTACATCAATGGGCAAAAAAATGGGAGACAACTTTGTTTTAACTAGTCAAAGAGTTGGGCTAATAATAATATTTATTATCATTGGTCATAGAAACAAACGAAAACAACAGTTAAACACTTGATCATGTGTATCTGTGCTAGTTTGTGCTTATGTGACCCTTAATTATTTTTTCTCAGTATAAATAAATGTTTTGGGTTTTAAGAACTCCATCAAAAGAGCAAAGACAAACTCAGGAGGAGTGCACGGATCGTGCACGGACTTGTCATGGTTCGCTATGGGACCCGCCATGGTCCAGGCGGCCGTTTGACATGGCTCCTACTGTATAAGGGGTTAGAGGAGGCTAGATGAAGGTTAGACAAGGTTTCCTCTCTCGTTTTCCTTTTTTATTCTGTTTCTCTCACTCTCTCTTTGCCAGTGTGCAATAAGAGCTGTAGGCACTCACACTACAGCTTGTCACTTCGCAGCATGTCAAAAGTCATCAAAGAGTATCTGCACTGAGCCTCTCTATTTCACTACACTGAGAAAGAGAAGTATGTGTCTGTGTGTCTGTGTGTAATACAACCTAATGAACTGCATTCAATTCAGGACGATGTATTCGGTTTGATCCTGTTTGATGCTACACCAGAAATATTAACCTACATCCTCTCTCACCCCTAGGCTCGTGCATGTCATATGATCCATCATGTTTGACTCTAACATATCACACCAGGAAGAGCAAGACAGAGAGGCAGGCACAGGGGGGGAAATCACCTTATACGGAGCCTTGTAATCGTATATTTGAACGAGCCAAGTCAATACAGCGTTGTGAGTCTGCACTGTTGCCATTCACATTTCAGAGGATTACACTCAGCCTACATGCTCACTTCCTCATTCGCTACAACATAAACAAGAGGTGACATTTGTCCAAGGATAATATGCGTTCAATACCATTCAATAGTCACAGTTTATTTACCTTGTTCGAAGCAACAAGAGGCGAAAAGGCCAAAAGATTCGAACCAGGCTTTCAGGAACGAGCCATTAGCGTGGCAGTCATGATGGATGGAGCACTTTCTCTGTATTAACCGCTACGTTAAAATTCATTAATCCTTTAGGAAGCGCTTTTCACATTGGACCCTCCCTAAGGAACATTAAGAGACCGAAAGAGACTTGGATCTCAGAGGCTTTTACATGTTGAGGTACGCCGCAGAGAGCTGAAAGGCGTTTTAAGGCTTCTGTTTAAAGAGCAGTCGTGTCCCAACATCCCACACAGAGCTCGCTAGCTGTGCTTATTGCACTGTGGTTTAGCTCACACGAGCACTGTCGCCCTTAACCCTACTTTAGTAAACGCTCTCTTTCTGTCCACCTTCGGCACTTTTGAATGTGAAGAGCACTCTCTGTGTCTGATATATCTAATTCTGTCATTCTTTTTGTGCTTGTTGCTCTTTCCCTCACACTCACACATGTTTTCCTCTGTCTGATCCTATCTCAGTCTCCCTGCTACCCACTCATACAGTATATATATATATATATTATTTCATTTAGTTAGTTTTTTTTATGGACAGCCAAGGGATCAATTTTGAACGAGACATCCTCTTGTCCCCTGTCCTCCGAACTTTGCCCCCTCTCTTTTTCGCCTCTGAAGATTTACGGCGCGTGTTAGCCCGGCGATGTGCCGTAATCGACTCCAGCAGTGCCGAGAGAGCGCGTGGGCGATTCACTCATCTCTGATCTCTACGGCAACCGCTTCCAAGTTGCTTCCCATAACAGCTGGAGCTGGACTGCGTGTGCTTTAGAGTCTTTCCACAGTTTCGAAAAGAACTCTGATCAGAGACTCAAATCTTCTCGCCAAATCCCCAAACGATCAGAGCAGTCAAAAAGCCTTATCCAACCATGCGATGCATCAAACTAAAGGCTATGTTCTGGAGCTTCGGTGAATAATCATCTAAAAGGATGGAACGTGGGTATTCGTATACTGCGGGTGTGCTTCTCATAGCTTGAGTTGTATTTTTGTAATCCAGGACCCTCACCAAGGAGCCTTGGTGGTAGTAGTCATTTAAATCCTGTAGTCGTGCCAACTGCTTAACAAAATTTTCTTTAAAAAATTAATAAATAAATTTCAAAAATTTCAAAAAAATAATAATAATAATAAATTTTGTTTTTTCCTGAAAATGTTGTGTTTTTTTAATTGCTATGTGTCTCATTGTGGTATGTTTTTCTCCTGCCCCCTCTGGCTGGAAGTAAAATGCATCTCTAGGGAATAGTGTTCCCCCAGAGCGGAAACTAAAATAGAGTTGTGTGTGTATAATATCTAATAAATAAAATAAAGCAAATATGCCAAACCAACAATCCATAGTGGTTCAACCAGCCATGGATAAGAAGGTTGTGAGTTCAAATCCCAGTTCTGCTGAGCTAACACTGTTGGGCCCCTTGAGCTCCATTCTAAATTGCTTTGGACGAAAGTGTGCCAAATGAATATATATGTAAATATAAAAGCTCAGCCAGGCCACACACACAGACACACACACATTGAGGAAAAAGACATGACCTTCACTGATGATAAAGTGTGTAAGCGCTTTCGTAACCCTGACCCTAAAGGTCAGAGTGTGTTCAAGAGTACAGGGGGGAGGCAGCACAGGGTCACGACATATAGCTGAGAACACACGAGCCAGATGTGAATAATTCATAAGGCAGAGGAAATATTGCTTTTCTACTGAGTATGTGTGAAAGAAATTGTGAACGAATAAAGCACCATTATTATTTTATTTAATACAATTTATTTTCGCTGCTTTTTACTCTCACTCAATTATTAAATTGATTTCTTACAAGTTGTATGTAATATAAAAATTTATATTTATAGAACAACTTCGGTTTAATGTAGTTTGTGTATTGCGTACATTTCTTTGTTTATTTTCTTTCATTTTCCTGTAGTTATCTATCTTTTAGGAAATATAACTGTTCATTGTTTACAGTGAGGTTATCTACAATACATATGCAAGCTCTTGTAGGTTTATGGGTATTATGATATTATTTACAGTATCATTGTACTTTTCCTTGTTTCTGTAATTGAATTTAATGAAAAAAAAAAAGAATTTAGCACTTTAGCCATTTTACTGTATTACACTACAACACTTTCCTAAAATGTGAACAGTTTTACAGCAGAGCGTGATAAACGCCACTTTCAGAATTTTACTCATTTTGGAACATTATTTTTTGACACACAAAGTTGCCTAGAAGAAAATGTTTCATTTGAAAAGTGCTATACAGCGGTACCTGGGCACACAAGTTTAATCTGTTCCGAGGGTGGCAATCCATCTCAGGACACACACTCATTCACACACTATGGGCAATTTGGAAACATCAATTAGTCTAATCTGCATTTTTTAGACTGCGGGAGGAAACCCGGAGGAAAGCCATCAAGCACGGGGAGTACATGCACACAGATCTGAGGCAGGAATCAATCCTGGACCCTGGAGGTGCTAGGAGACAGTGCTAACCACTAAGCCAACATGCCGCCTCAAAAATTTGCATTGTAATACAGATTTTTCCATTGGAAATAATGTAATCCATTTCAGCCACCCAAAGATATTATAATATTACCAATGTCCAACACTATAGTCATATATTTGCATATAAAAACAATTAAAACATTTAGAAAAGACATGTAAATGGGATAAAATATAAAAAAAATACCCATTAAACCACACTTAACCATAATTTATGATTCTGCTTGGCAGTCTTCTTTTTTAGCGATGATTTCCTTATTAGTTTCTATTAAAAGCGGCTCCGTTTTCTTCTTATTACCAGCCTTGCTAACTTTCTTGGGACACATGGTGTTATGTCTTCACTAAATCTTGCACATAATGCAATAAAATCGAATCACAAAACTTGTAAAATTCGTAAATTAGCATTGCTTGTCTTTCTACTGACATTGTTGACGTCGTTTAAGTTTTTAACCGCTCCTGGATGTGCACGCAATTTAGCCGCCATTCGGTTCAGTTTTTTCATTCATACCCTGAAAATGCTCCGCATTCCAATGAAAATTTCTTGCCGAATAAAAATTCTTAACGTGAAAAATCATAAGCGAGGTCAGTTAAATGCCAAGGTTCCACTGTATAGGCTTTAAACTTCCATGTATTGAGCAAAACACAACATGTAGCTGCCTGATTTTCAAGTGAAAGCCATCACATTTTGATAAGCCAGTCATAAGCCATCACTTCTTTCTGTCATGTGATCAGTAAAGCAAATATACTTCCTATACTTCCTGAGTGGTATAAATGTGTTTAAAGCAATTTCGGAGAATGCTGAAACAAATGCTGTCACTCCAGCAGTAATGAATTACAGGTTTTTGTTGTTTAAAGTCGCAATACATTTTGCGAATCAGCACATTATGTGTTTTTGATGTTGTTCGAACGCCATGTTATCTACTTAACAAAACAATTGGAGATCCTGTAGTGTAAGCACTGTGGTGAAGCAGAGACAAAATGATACAAAACTTAAAATATGCACAAGTAATTTGTGTACAAGAGACATGAGATGCATGCCTTTGAGTGATGGAGTGGTAAAGTGCTCGCCCTATCATCCAGAGACCATGAATTTAATTCCCGGGTGATGCTGTAACCTCTTGCCAGGTTCACGCCCCTGATCTACAGCCAATCAGGTGCGTCTGTGAGCTCGCGTAAGCAGAAGGACCGGATAGTGCTGTTTTCCGAGTGTGTTACTCCGCCCCAACGGTGTGTGAGCGAGCAGTTCGAAAAGATGCGGTCGGCTGGCGTCACGTGGTTCGGAGGAAACACGTAATAGTCTTCGGCCCTCCCGACTGAGTGATAGTAGTAGCCTTAATGTGGGAGCCCCCTAGTGACGGGGAGGAATTGGACACGACTAAATTAGGGAGAGAATCTGGAAAAAATCCAAAAAAATAATTGAAAAAAAAAGTCCTGGAGCCCGAAAAGCTATATTAGCTTTTGCAGCTCCAGCAACAGGCCAAAGAAAGGACCTTTCAAACACTGATTGATTGCATGTAGGTGATGTTTGTAAAGTTGTGTAAATGTGATTGAATTTATAAATCAATACATTTTGTTGAATTATGGCAACATTCATGAATAAAAAAAAAATTGCTAGACCAGTAGGGGCAGTGAAGTGCAGCTTGCTAAAAAAAAGCTAGCTAACCATACAACTTTCGAGGATTATAAAATCACATGATCACATCCAAATTTTTGCGAAGAAAATTGTGTAGAAATTTAAAAAAAGAAAAAAATTGTAACCGTGTAGTACAGCATTTCATTACTTTAGAAAGCTTGTCATAAGAGGCACTACTAGAGGTATTGAATATGCATGATTTTCACAAGCAGGAAAAACACACGGTACAGGATCAGGACCTTACCTAAAACCAGCGACTGGTGCGAAAAGCACAGCAATATCGCCGCAGTAACCATGGCACGACCAGACACCCAGTGAAAGAATCTCGCTTTTGTTTTCATTAGACGTCTGAGGGAGCCTTGTGAAGGCCAGGGGTTGCGCTGAGGTAACACAAGTGCTGCGTAGGAGATGAGACAAAGACCCACGCTGACCTTATTAAACTCTTCTGCTGATGAAGCTGTTCAGCGAAACACCCTCCATCAGCAGGAAGAGGTTTTTTCCCCCACAAGTTCAGATTATACACTATGGATAGGCAGCTAAGTCAGCTTGCTAATTACCCGAACAAAAAGCTAACCATGTTTACATGTAAACAAATGGAATGTAATATTGCATACGCTACACCATTACAAGTTCAGGTAGATGAAGATACAAGGTTATCTCAGCAGCTGTTAAACTTAGTTCAACATTTTCAATCGTGTTAAACTGAGCACGTGTACTTCGTTACTGTAGTTATAAATAATATTTGATTAGATGTGCATTTTACTTGATTATTATAACAATTAAATGCTTTTTATTATTTATAGTTGTTGTTTTTTTTTACCTTAAAAACTTGCCAATCTCAAACACCAGATATTTGTTTGCGATCTCGTTCATACAGGACAATGTGGCTTTAAAATGTTGTTTATTTCAAAATATAATGTTGAGTTAAAGTTTAATAAATTAGCTAATTATGTTATTTTAATTAGCCTTGACAATAAGTTTTCGAAATTAACTAATTAAGTAAGGTTTTTCTTTCTTCTTTTTTTTCTACAAGGGAGTTTGCAGAATAAGCTAGCTACTTATGTTTATTGAATTAGCTAACTAGTTAGGTTACGTTAGCTAACTAGGTAGGTTTTGCAAATTAGTTTTTGAAATGAGTTAACTGGTTCTATTTTGTAAATTAGTTTGTGAATTTATCAAACTAATTGAGTTTTGTATATTAGTTTACAAAATTAGACAACTAGCTTTGTTTTTTTATTTGTTTTAATTTCCTGACTAGTTAGTTTAAGTTAACTAACTAGTAAAGTTTTGTAAATTAGCTTGTGAATGTATTTAAATAGTTAGGTTTTGTACATCAGTTTGCAAAATTAGCTTGTTATATTAACTACCTAGTTTTGTGTTTGTCTTGCTTTACTAAAGGGTTGTTAAACATTAGCTAACCAGCAAGATACAGTCTAGGTTTGCCTGAGTTAGCAGAAAGTTTTCCTCTTGACTGATCAGGCACGATTGTCATTTCATTGTTACGTTTTTACACTTGAATACTTGTGTATGTTTAAACGTGAATACTTCTTGACTCCATACCTTTACATTTAACTGAGTAAAATGTTGACACGTCCATAAAGAAGTCAACATCAGACATAAAACATTTCTGCTATTTAAACTTTACCTCTATAAAAATCTGCATTTTAAAGCCCTTTAAAACACGGTTGTTGTGTTTCCTATCTCAGGGTGGATCGTACAGCTGAGTGTCCACTCATGGCTAGTCATGATGCTGGAATTGTTGTTGTAGGATAAAATCTCCAGGATAAACTTTCAAAGAGCAATCTCAGCCTCCTTCATCTTTGCTGGCTGCTTTCATCTCACCCGTTCACGCGTCCTTAAATCAGAGCTGATCTGCACAAACATGGCCACCACCGTTGTCCTGCTTGACTGAACTGATACACGATCAAATGAAACAGTCTAAAACAACGTGCTGTGTACGTGGGGTAGGGTAAAAATATTTTTACATTTGTATAAGGTTGTAGCCATGGTAACAGTCCTGTACCGTGTAGGTTCACACCATTTTCAGAAACTTTCCGTGGAAAACCTTTTGACTTTTTGATACTACCTATGAGTTTGATGCTAGTTCGTGTCGGCTTGTTAACTATAATGCTAGCATGTTTGTTTTAGACTAGTTTGTGAGCTTTTCAAAAAAAAGTGTGTTCACGCAGACTGGAACCAACAAGGGAGCATGTTTGAGATCACTGCTAGGAATCATGACACCTCAAGGTGTTGCAGAATTAGCGTCGTCTTGTGACCAGCCATGCTGCGAAATCGTATTTATCCAACAACACTAGAGATATGTAATGGAAAACAGGCATGCTCCATTTCATCCCACTAGTGGAGAGAGAGGTCACATGTGTGCCTGTGTGTGTGTATACGTGAGAGAATTGGTGAAATGATGAAACAGAGCATGATGTTCTTCTTCCACTGTCCCATGACAGTCAGCCGATTCCCTTTTCCACTAGTTCGGTCTCTTATGACTCGTCACTTTGCCTACATGTGCTAACTGCTGGAAAAACATGGAGAAGAAGAAGAAGAAATGAGGTGCGCTATAGACTGCTGTGAAAATAGTGATGGGGAAAGAATTTCCATAGCTCCACCCCTTTAACCCCAAATATAGTCATGATGTGTGGTATTAGCTTTTTCTCTGAGGCTAATCTGGCTCCAATATCTACCTTAAATTCCATTTGTTGTTATCTATGAAGGGCTGAGAGCTAGCGAGGGCTGATGTGCCGGAGTGTTCGAGGTACATGGGCACGTTACTCAGGAACAAAAAACAAACAACAAACTCTGCACACTGAGCTTACATCAGCTAATGGGCCAGATTTGGGAAAACGTACTGTCATGCCTGAGTGAGTGTTCATCACATCACATGGCTTCTGATTCATTCAGATAAAAGTCAGCTGTTGTGTTCTCAGGAGCAGCTCGTGACCACGGATCTCAGTCAGGCAGGGTGCCATTAATTACGACATCGCCTAAAACACACTTACTGTAGAAACAGCTACATCATGGACACAGTGTCTGTACTTATACCTGAGTCTGGAGTTACACCGGGTTATGGTGTAACCAGAACAGGAGACGCTTGTTCTTTGACTTCTTATTTACCTCTTTAATAAACATTCTAGAATTTTCCTTTTTCTTTTCTTTGATGGTTTTAAAATTTATCTTTGTTCCTTTTTGTTTAAACTTTTTTGGTTACATGTTTAAAATTCTTTGCCTCTTTAACATAATGTTACTTCATAAGTTCGCTAGTTGGCCATAACGCTAGTTTATGAGTTAGGCTACTAGTTTATGAGAGCTAGTTTATGAGTTAGGCTACTAGTTTATGAGAACTAGTTTATGAGTTAGGCTACTAGTTTATGAGAACTAGTTTATGAGTTAGGCTACTAGTTTATGAGAGCTAGTTTATGAGTTAGGCTACTAGTTTATGAAAGCTAGTTTATGAGAGCTAGTTTATGAGAGCTAGTTTGTGGTTTAACTTGTACATCATAGTGCCTTTCTTTTCAGCTACAGTTGAATGTTTGCCTGTGTGTTGCTACTTCGCGAGTTAGCCAATTCACCTGTTTAATGCTAGTTTTCTTTACAGTATTCTTACTTATCATGGTAGCATCGCACAAGTCGAGCAGGTGATCCAGTCCAGTGTTTTATACCCTGAGGGCATTTAAAGCAGGAAAAATATTCACCCGTGTCATGTCTTAATCACTCAGGACACTTCCTCCTATTCTTACTGTGGGACTTTCCTTGCTATCACAGACTTATCTTACAATAGAAGGGCATGGGCAGCAGTTGTTGTTTTTTTGTCGCTTTGAGTAAAATAGAGATTAGGAACATTGCCATCATGAGAGTCAGACCTGGTGGAACTTTCACACATTTCATTGAGAAATGTCTGGGATAGGAATGAATTTTAGGGAATAGTTCATGGAGCAGTGTGTGAGCTGTAGTGGTGGGGAAGTACAATAGAATTACAGTGACTTCAGTGTTCCATCTTATGACTTTGTTGCTAGATTTGGTAAGTTTTAAGACTGCATTAGTGGTGTTAGTTCAAAACAAGTCTAGTGATCACTGATTTCCATTATTTTTAATGACCAATCAGTATTTTTCCCAATGACCAATGACTGATCTCCATTATTCCCAATGACCAATCATCATCATTATTCCCTTAGTCACAATGACTAATCACCATTACACCCAATGACCATTTTCCATTTTTCCCAATGAATAATTACTGACCACCACTGACAGACGAATGAGTTTCAGTGTCTTAGTATGGATCAGTTTAAACAGGTTGTGTGTTTGTGGGAAAAACCTGAGACCTTAAACATGTTTTGGCTGATTGACTTTTTTTTTTTTTTTTTTGGTCATATTGTTACTTTATATGGTTTGAATGTGTACACTTTACACAAATGGAAAAAAAATCAAAACTTGGCCGAGTTTTACTGTACACGTTTTTGTAAATAGAGGCCATTGTGCACTGCTCGAGCTCTGACGTGCGCCGATACGACCCGTGCCAGTGAAGTGGAGAGATTATGTAAGGAGTGAGGTAATCGTGTCGTAATCTTATTCCCAAACAAACCGCAAAGAGGAACTGTCCCACACACCCCCACTTTCCCCCGCTCCCCCCTTTTATCCACACGACTTCAGCTGTAGCTATTAGACATCCTGTTAAGAACAAAACCATCCGATTTGGGATGAGAGCAGCTGTGTGTTACCGGACATCCTCACTCCCTCTGTGCACTTTAAAGAACTTTCCATTTCCCAGTTAGAGCCAGAAAGGTGGAGTTAGTTACACGACTCTGTGGTTATACCTGGCCTGGGAGTGTTTATGGAATGTGTGTGTGTGTTTGAAGATAAAGTGTCTGTTTCTAATCAGGCACGTTTGGTCTCCTGCATGTGTCGGCATGCAGATGGATCTTTAGACTCTCGACCCCCCAGATCGCTTGGCACACACCAGAACACTCAGAGGAGGCTGTGTGTGTGTTCTTAACACTCAAACCATGGTGTGACTCACATTCCTACCACCAGGAGGGGCAAAGAGCGACAAAATATAGTGCAGACTATGGGGCAGCTCTCTGTTACTCTGTATTGTGTATTTATTCAAAAGTATAGTAAAGATATTATAGTAAAAATATTCATTTGATTGGTCAGGATGGAACACCGACATCATATCTGTCTCCTATATCTACTTTGTAAAATGACATTGCAAATATTGAGATCATGTTGAGACACAGTCAGTGCATGCAACAAATGTGTGTGTGTGTGTGTCAATTTTTCTTAACAGAAACATTAATTTAACTTTAATGCTATTTTTATTAAGACTGGCTTTCTGTAGGTGAATTATCATTTAAACTCAATGTCCAACAAATAACTGTCATATCCATGTCATATGTCATATTATACACTCACTTAGTTGTTAAAAATATATATTTTTAAAGTATACAGTTAAAACTCTGTAAAAAAAATTCAAACTCCCAGGTTACTTGGACAACTAACCTTTCAGCAATATACACAATATCAGACACGTTTTGGGAATATAAGTCTGATGGTCTCATTGGTATCGTACTGGTTAATGGAAACCATTAGGCCACTTCCTGCCAGGAAATGTTTTTGTTTTAGTAAGGCAGGACTCATTTCTTACTCCACTGCTTTCTTGTAATTTTTTAGTGACCCACGCTAATATTAACTTGCAAATCTCAAATATGCTAAAGGCAGGAACTCAAACCTCCAAACAACAGAAAGGAAAAGTTTTCTTCCACACCTGCAGCCTGAAGAAAAATGACTGAATGTGGTAGTGTTAGGGATAAGCTGTCTCACGTCCTGATCGATTAAGACAGACCTAGGTGTTAGAGAAAAAAAATAATTGATGGATTGATTTGCCCGAGTCAGCGTGATTCATGTGTCATGTTTGTTTTAAAAGTGAGGTGTATTTGCAAATGAAGTAACACAAACTCATTGAGCTCAAACAGTTCTCACTCCTATGCCTGTCCAGGGTGCTAAAATATTTGCTATCTGAGATGGCCTGTTTTCAGTTTGAACGATTGTAGATGATCAGACTTGGGTCGCTCCCTTTCTTGCAGCGACACCTTGTGGTCATAGAAGCACTTGTCCGGAAAAAGTGCATTAATTATGAGTAAATAATACATTTCCTCAGGTTATTAGAGAACTTAAAATTACTACAACTCTCAACTGTGATGTCAAAGTAATAAGGTTGCATGTGATTAATGCAGAAGAACATCTATAAGAAGGTCAGAGTGGCCATTTTGTAAAGGATGCTAAAATGTCTTCTATTTTATCAAATATACTATGATCAAACTGTTTCCTGAGATGCTCTTGTTTTAAATAAGTCATGGTATTGCATCATAACATATAGCCGATCAGGATTCAGTATGCAAATACATCACAGGCATATTTGTATATTTATGGAATTTAAATCTCTTCATAAATGTGTAGCTGTAGATGCTTTTTCTTTGCATATTCATAGAATATGGACTTCTTCATGAATAATAGCTCAAAAATGTCTTTTCTCTTGTTTTATAGGAGATAATTTATCTAATAATTTTATTTCAAACATTTGACCTGTCCTGTGTACTGATTTCCCCTTCTTCTAATTTTTTTTTGCTTCTCCTTTTTTATTTTTTCCCAGGATGCCTTTGTGGAGCTGTACACGAGGAAGAAGGACTCTGTGTTCAGCAGCTCTTGGCCATCCTTAACAACTTCTGTCTTCAGTTTGGCGGCACTAGGGGCTGTCGGCCTCACCATCGGGGCGTATCTCACTCAGAAATGAAGAATTCCAACCGTCCTCTCCTACGTCTCTCCTGTGTTCCCTCAGCGCCCTGGAGATGCTCACATTCCAGATGTTTCTTCAACGCCGCTCATATTCCTTGATTGCCCTTTCTTCAGTGACGCTCAACGCAACAGGAGACAAAGTTAATCCGTAATAAAGATGACGTCAATAATGTATTTTACAGACAATACAATTGTTTGACATCTTGCAATTAATTTTAGAAGCAGCTTT
>JAOVVB010000043.1:16823447-16833864 GCA_028570985.1 Heterobranchus longifilis
ATAACACTGTCTCCAGAGGCTTGTACAGTGGACACTATGCATGATGGGAGCATCGCTTCATGTGCTTCCCTTCTTACTCTGACACGCCCATCGCACTCAGTCTGGGCTCATCAGGTCACGTGACCTTTTTTCCATCGCCCCAAAGTCCAATTTGTATGCTCCCTAGCAAACTGAAGCCATTTTTCTGATTAGTCTCAACCATAACTGGTTTTCTTAAGGCTACGCAGCTGTTCAGTCCCAGTCCCTTGAGTTCTCTTCGCATTGAGCATGTGGAAATGCTTTTACATTCACTATTAAACATTGATGTGAGTGAATGTTGTTTTTATGATTTGATTTCAAGTGACCTCCCATCACGCTCATTCAGGATATATTTACGACCACACTACTTCTTCGAAGATGATGGTTCAGCACTATCCTTCCAGGTTTTAATAATGTGTTTTACAGTTCTTAACCCAGTTGTAATCATTTCAGCACTCTCCTTAGTTGTATTCTTTGCTTGATGCAGGACAATAATTTGACCCTTCTGAAACAGAGTAAGTCCTTGGCCTGAGCACAGGATGAGTCTTCTGATGTGGTTGTTTAAGCAATGAGAAGCTCCTCACTGCGTCTGTTAGGGTTAAATAACTTGTTGCAGCTGAACCGCATTAATCACTGCAGTAATTATCCAGTGGAAGACTATCTGCTCAGTTACATTCAGGGGTGACTCTTTTTGGCAGGGCAGTGTACAGTATATAACATTTTTTTTAAGTTTTTCATTGTTTCTAGAAGCTAGAAACAAGCTTTTTGATCACACTGTAATTTTAGATGGCCTTTCTGTTTCATCAAATGGAACAGTAAAAGACCTCGGTGTGATTATAGATTGCAGCCTTTCATTTGAAGCTCATGTAGATAATATTACCAGGATAGCATTCCTTCACCTCAGAAATATTGGAATATATTGTTTGTTAGTCCTGCCGGAGTCCTTGCTTGCACTCTGCACTAAATATACATTCACCTTATACATTATGTGACCGTGATCATACCTAACTGTTATCTCTCCTTCTCTTCTCCTCTCTCTCTCTCGCTCATTACATGCCTCTCCTGAGCTGCCAGTGATCCAGACCTCCTCTGTCCTCTGGACCTGTCTGACTCGTCCTGGTGTCCCTCTTCTGGTTGGAGATCTCGTCACATGGATGCCCCGTGTGGTCTGTCTGGGATGCGTGTGGTGACTGGGGACGGTTCCTCTTCACTATGAAGACGGTCCTGTCCTCGGCTGATACAGGCAGCTGTTCTCCGAGGACTCGTGACTGCGGTCACTCGATAGTTCAGGACTGGAGTTTCCCACAGTCTACCTGAGCAGAAACTCAAGATTTCCATCAGTGCGACTCAAACATGACTCGTGACATAGGCAGCAGACGAGGTTAAAGGTGTAAACAGGAGTGTGTTCGAATTTGCAAATGTATGTAAAATCTAAATTGATTATTGCAATATTAATTCATTTATTCATTGCAGCCTGAGGTCAAAGAATGTTATATAACTATAATGCCACCTAGTGGACATATCTGCAAGTGCAAGCGCTTTAGTATTTAATTAATGCATCAGTAATAACAAATGATTAATATAATAATCCCTACATATTTTCCTGTTATCTACAATCTGTACTTTTATGCACTTTTTTAAAGGGAGCAAAAAACTCAAACACAAACATGAAGGCATTGTGCGTGTATTTGAAGTTGTGCGTCATCGTATAAAAAATTACATCATTACAACTTTAGTGTAGTTTTTCATGCGAATGAAAACGAAATAAACATTTTCAGGTTTTCATTCTCACCGTTTCACCAGAAATCTTGTTTTAATAAAACTTAACATTTGCATATATTCGTATTTCGCATGCGCAAAACAGCAGAATTTAACAAAGCTCCCATTTTTTCCTAAAGAAACAAATAATAATAATAAAAAATTATAATAATAAAATCTCCACCATTTCCTCTTTAATGCAAAGGTGTTTGAGACGAGCGCAGCTGAGAAGGAAGTGAAGTCTTTCTCAACCAGAAGCCGTTTCTGTCAATATTATAAATCATTTGGAAATGCTTTTCAAACTTTTACCTGCGGTTTCATTCAGAAAGCATTTTATAAAAATTTAGGTGTCTGTCTGAGAGAGAAAAAAAAAAGTTTCGGGTGAATTTTTTACAATTTTTTTTTTAAGATTTGACAAAGTGAACACTGTGTACTTTTTACTTTTTTCTCCAGTTTTCTGATTCATTAATAAAAAAAAAGTGTAAAAGGAAAAAGAAAAAAGAGGACAACTTAAGGAAAAACTAAAAATACAATCAGAGTACAAAAAAAAAAATCACGTTTTTATATCCATATATGGATTCAAGGAAATAAAATAAATGTGGACACAAAATGATTTTTAATTTTAAATTTTAACACAATACTGTATTTTAAAATCTCCAAATTATCCGATCTGAACCTCTTCAAATCAGAGCACAAGTTTTTAAAAGAACATTACCTTTGGCTCCTAAAGAGCTTTAATGTTTTTCTGATGGACTGTAATGGCTGCTTAATGGAATGTCTGGTTCCTATTGGTTTCTGACGGCACACACTACAAACTACGGAACACTTCGAAGCACCTGGGTTCTGGTGATGTTTAACACCAACCAGAAAATCCTTCATGGACATTCTTGAGGAGTGTGATGGAAACCATTAAGCTCATTCCTACAGTGTACTGGAAACCATTAGAGATTTTCTTTTTCAGCAGCGATATTTGATCTTGTTCATCTAGAATTATGCAATTGTTTTTTAAAATGTCCACTAGAGCAGTGTTGTGCA
Source organism: Heterobranchus longifilis (assembly GCA_028570985.1). NCBI lineage: Eukaryota > Metazoa > Chordata > Actinopteri > Siluriformes > Clariidae > Heterobranchus > Heterobranchus longifilis. Next base: position 16,826,259 of record JAOVVB010000043.1, read on the forward strand.
TCGTAAAATTGATCAGACAGTCAGATTATCGGAAGGCGGCTGATACAAAACAGATCCAGGATTCCGTACATTCATCCGTCGACTTTTTTACGTTAAAAGACACAGCAGATTTTTTTGCAAAACTCGCTAAAAGACATTCTTTCTTTTGACATTTTTTTTTGTTAATCCCACTTCCGAGTTCATCGCCTCCCTTTTAACTCGGCTTTCACACCTGATTCCGAATCACGACGTCGCAACATTGACAGTGAAATATTTTATGTTTAAAGCATAATTTATTTGCTAATTAAACCACCACCATTACTTGTCGCCCATGTTTGCTTTTCCTCTTCGTGCTTGGACCCACTGCTTCTTAAAAGCGACCGCGTTCTGTCGCACTGCAGGTCATGACCCGAGCAACATGGACGACGGTGTGCTGGAGGAAAAAACACACAGCATGTAAATCGGTCTAGATCACAGATACATACCCCTCAAAAGAAAATGACAGGAGCACGTAGTCCCAGTTCGACTTGAACGTGTATATTTACACAAACAAAGGGGCATTCAAGTCAAACCGGGACTAAGTAACCCCCCCCCCACCCCCAAATTTTTTTTAGCAGTATTTACTTCAACCCAAGCTAACTGGACCATCTGTGATCTTTATTGTTACAAATCTGTCCAATCAGAGAGCAGATGTGGAGATGGCGTTTTCACGGTTACAGAGCATGGGGGGAAAAAAAGAGCAGCTTAAAATGTCAGCAAGACATCTTTAAAGTTTTCTCGATTGAATTTCAGCAGGTTTTTGCGTTTTAGGCCACGAAGCCAATGAGATGATCTCCCTGTAGTGCGCGAATCATTTCTGTGGAAATGGAGAAACGGAGCAGCATCGGAGCCCGTAGGGACACAGAGCAGGGTACAGTACGGTACAGCAGGACAAATAGGACAAATATTACACGGCCTATCACAACAAAGTCCGCGACTCGAAGCCACGCCCCTATCAGACTCTCACGCGAGGTGGTGGAACACTCGCTACGTCTTCGCTGTGGCTTGTGCTTCTGTTTTATCCTCCTTCCTGCTTAAACCTGTGGAAGGAAACGCAAACATTAGTTACTACAATCATCGTAATGTTTACAGAAATAAATGCCCCAGCTGACAGAAAGCATTACAGACATGACAGAAGTGCATTACAATGAAGATTATGTTGTTCATGTTGTTATAGTTAATATATATTAACAATCTTTTGGATCATTTTATTACAGGCATTGTTTTTTTTTATTTAACTAGCTTTCAAACAGGATTTTGCTGATTTTGTATCAACACACACACACACGCGCACGCACACACACACACGGACGCACACACACACACGCGCACGCACACGCACACACACTACAGGAATCACTCCCTTTTAAATTCTAACGAGTGTGTAAGTGATGGGAATGAAGGAGGTTTGGTTTCTACGGTACCTGCAGGAGAGAGAACCAGCGCCCTGAGGATGTCGGACAGAGAGATGACGCCCTCGATGTTGGAGGATTCATCCACCACCACTAACCTGTGCACCTGCACACGAGTGGGACGCGCCATTTTACTATTAATATTATTCAAGCATATCTTTATTCAAACCGAGACAAATCCAGGGTTTTGTCACATCAAGATTTCTAAACGGAGCTTAAATCTAGCTAATCCTTGTTTAGTTTTTTTTTTTGTTATTATAAATCGCTCGATCTTATGATTTTCATGATGTCATGCGGTTTGAAGACGCTGCCTTGGTGCGGTTTGTACCTCAGCCTTAACGATCCGGTCCACGATGGTCTCCAGGGTCTCGTGTTGTCCGCACTTCATCACTCCCTCAAAGTACTGCGAGCGGTGTTTCAGCGCCTCCGTCACGCTCATGTCCAAGTTGTTGTACGTCTTCTCCGCCGCCAGGTTCTGCACGCGAGAGTGACGCTAAGAAACGCATACCACACTATCTACAGTTTACGAGGGGGTTAAAGCTAGTATTGAGAGTATGCTAGTTAACGCTACACCTCCTGACAGCTCGCCCGAGATCGTTCCCATGGTTAGGTTCAGCTAGAAACATACTGAGACTCGACAGTCAATAAACACGTAATGGAAAGAAGTAACTTACGATGACGTCAAATTTGGAATAAATATCCACGACTTTTCCTACACGAAAAGAAAAAAAAACATGAGTGACAGAAAGCAAACAGAAAATCTACACACACAATCTGCTTCCCTTTGTAAAAATATAGCACAGAATGCTAATTATGGTTTAATGTACACCTCTAGCTAGCTAACACACAACCTGATGGATCATTACAAGATAATTCCATGGTTACGTTCAAGATAGCTAGCATAAAATGACCTGATGGGTACATAGCTTATATTTAGCACAATTTCTCTTTGTGTTACATGTTGTGCGTTATACACACACACACACACACACACACACACACACACACACACACACACACACACAGTGTTGTCAGGAATGTTAGCAAAGACCGAGTCGTACCAGTATTGTCAACAACAGGCAGTGCTGACACTCTTCTGTCCACAAACACACTTAGGGCCTTGATAATGGGCGTGTCCGGCCGGATGAAGGCGATGTTGTGGTACGTCCCGATGCCGAGCTCGCTCAGCGTTTGCTTCATGAAGGCCGGCTTGGGCATCTCACACACCTGAAAGAGCACCAGGAGCTTCCTGTCTCAGATCTTCTCGGCTTAACAGCTGGCTACAGCACTTTACCGTGACTAATGCATTTGTTATAACAACGTAAAATCAATATCAATAACCCCAACCATTAAATCTTATAAACGGTAATAAACAACTCTGGCTTACAAACAGCTGCAGGAACTTGAGGATCCTCTTGTGTGTGAGGATGTAGAGGACGTTCCCTGAGACCGGGTCGATCACCGGCAAACGGTGGATCTTATTTTTGATGAGGGAGTAAACCGCGTCGAATATACTGCAAAAGAAAGAAAGAAACAAATAGAATAAAAGAGAATGAAATACACAGTTAAGAACCCCAGATAGAGCTGACATTTTTGAGTCATTTTAGTTACTTGAGTCACTTAAGTCCAATGATTCGTTTAGAATTGTTCACTGATTTATTAAAATAATCACTGATTCATTCTATTCTGTTAATTTATTCATATAGATTTGTTCACTCACTCACCGAGAGTTATTTACTGATTCGTTCAGGTTTATAACTAATTAAGTGATTTGTTCATATTTTACTGATTCATTTAGATTAATAATTATCTGAGATGTGTTTGACTGACCCACTGGTTGGTTAAAATTTGTTCACAGTTTTGTTCAGATTGATTTATTGAAATTTGTTGACTGATTCAGTTTAATTTCGGTTATGTTATGACTGTGATGCTAGTTTGTGTGTTAGCCTACAGGTTCCGCGCGCTCACCTCGCTCCAGGTGAAATGTTCACCAAGGGCTTGAAGGTCTCCTGCAAGTAGAGCTCTGTCGACGGAAGACAACACATGTAAATTACTGAGCTAACGAGACACACGCTAACGCTAGCTTTGGACGTAAACACTGACCTCGCCACGTCTCGATCTTGTGCTCCTCCAGCTCGTATATTTGCACCTGTGAGGACAAAATCACATCCGCTCACGTAAATGTCGGCTTTACAGAGCGGAGAAACGTGTTTCAGGAGATTAGAGCACTCACGAGAGGAGACTTGTAGTATCTGTGCAGAATCCTGATGAAGTCCGTGACCGTCAGCATTCCTAGAATTCCAAGAAAAAAAAAGTCATTCTCTTTCCATTAGCATTGACTCCATTAGCATTGCCCACGATTACCACTCGTTTATTAGCAACTAATTAATCACGCCACAGCTCACGTGTTAAACAAAAATTACGAAAGCGATAACTGTTATTAGTTTACGATGCTAATGCTGCGTTAGCATCTGTAATACAAGGTTCTATATCGTGATGCGTGTTAGCTTGATTACTGTACTGTGCTTGTTTACAAATTACTGTAATGCTTATTTGTTTGTGAGTTCCCCTACAGTGCTAGCATCCCTGGGGATCCACGCTATGTTATGAGTTCCTACTATAATGCTAGTTGATATGTTAGTGATGGGAATTAGCATGTTTACTATTATGCTAGTTTGTGATTTAACATGTTTAATGCTAGCTTGTGATTTAGCATGTTTAATGCTAGCTGGGAATTAGCATGTTTAATGCTAGCTGGGAATTAGCATAGATGCGTTCCATTCCGAAGTGTACTTCACAGGGTGCTCCCTACTCCCTGATCCGTTTGCAGGGAATGCCGGTGAAGGGAACTTCCCACGACAAAACTGCACCATTCGGAACACCCTGCGAAGTCACCAGCGCAGACGTCACTTCCTCTGTGCGTTACCATGGTAACATAAGCACCTTTTATACCTGTTGCTGCTTTCACACTACGGACATTAAATATTGAACGTTTAAACAAAAACTGATACCATTATAAAACATATGCTGTTGAAATGTGTATAACTTGTAAATAAGAAAATTGATTAATAATAATAATAATAATAATAATAATAATAATAATAATAATAATAATAATTGATTAAAGATGTACGGAGATTTATTAATTTTTTTATAGATTACTAGCCTGTACAATACTACAGATTTCTTTTAAATCATTGTGTTCTATTAATATGATAATAATGATAATAAATATATAAATCTCCAGTAATAAATAATGGGAAATTTTTCATTCCGTTTTCCGGTGAAGTGAAGACGTGTTGTTCAGTTGTTCCCTACACCGTTCGCAGTTCCCTTTGAACTGAACATTTTCGCTCCCTGTAGTTTGGAATCACGCTAACATGACTGAACACTTCAGGCTTCAGTACTTCAGGCCGTTCAGAACACACCTTGTGTTTATTATAATGCTAATTTGTGAGTTAACATTTTATGCTTGTTTGCGATTTAGCATGTTTAATGCTACTTTGTGATTTAGCATGTTTCTTATAATGCTAGTTTGTGATTTAGCATCTGGGAATTCCATATTTCTATACATTAAAATCACTTTTTAGAGGTTAACATGTGTATAAATACATATGTCTGTGTGTGTGTGTGTGTATGTGTGTGTGTGTGTGTGTAAGAGAGTGTTCTCACCCACGAAGCTTTGCCGTTTGCTGTCCCACAGTGGAGCGGCTCTCACTCCATTAGCGACCAACGCGAAGAAGGCTTTCTTGACCTAAACCACAGAGCAGGAGTGTTACACCGTCACTGTTGTCATGGTGATAACGATTGATCCACAGGCTAGGTTGAGGTCTCCACCAGTTTTTTTCCCCCTCCTTCCTACCTGTAGTGTCGTATCGAAGACCACAAGTTTCGAGCTGGTCGGGATGAGGTCGTAGCACCTGTGGCACTTCATAAAGCGGGTGTAAATATCACAGCCTGGCTCTGGAAGATAACAAAAAGAAAACTATTGTTCATCTCATATTCTATATTTATTAGTGTGATTGTTTGAGTAGCACAATTGTTCTTCCTAAGTTTTATCTTTATTGTCATTATTCCACCCAGATTGCTTCTCTGCAACGGTTAGCGATGTATCCACTGGGTTTTCTGCTACTGTTGTTTTCACATCCCTCTTTTTGGGGTATTATGACGCATATAGTTCTGGTTTTGGTAGCTCACCGCCATCACTGAGGTCCAGTTTCTCCAACATGCCTTCAGTCGAACCGTACACCTGAGGAGAGAACCACAAAACTCATTTGATGTAGGCTATACAGTGAGTAGTGCATGTGATTTAGGACACTACCGCAGTGCACTGATGATGGTGTTTATGTGGCCTATATAGTGAATAGGCTGAGTGATTTATGACATACCCATGGAGACATTATGATGGTGTTCGTCTAGGCTATATAATGAACAAAGTTTTATTTGGGACACACCCACAGTGCACTAATGATGGTATTATTATATGGCCTATTTAGTGAACAGCGTGAGTGATTTAGGACACCCCCATGGTGACCTACAGTAATGATGGTGTGCATGTGGCCTATATAATAAACAGACACGCACATATTGCATTAATAATGGTGTTTATGACGTGACCTGTATAGTGAACAGGGTGTGTGATTTGGAACATGCCCACAGTGCACTAATGATGTTTATGTAGCCTATATAGTGAACAGGGTGTGTTATTGGAGACAGTGTTCATAAGTTCCGAGTGCTGGTCTTTTTACAGCGCGAGTTACAGAGATACAAGATGCCACTCACTGGACGGGGGGCGGACCTGGGGGTGGCAGGGGAGGGGCTATATCTGACAGGACTTGGGCTGGAGGAGGAGGCGGAGCTCGCTGAAGCCAGACTGTAGCGCTGAAGACACGCATCAGGTGGAGACGAGAGCGAGCGCAGACGCCTCTCTTCCGTGGAGAACAGCAGAGGGTTGGAGCTCTGGGTTGGTGTGGTGGGCGGAGACAGGGGGACCGACGCTGCAACACATATAATAGACCACGTGTTACAAGTTTATATAATAAACCATCATTAATATATAGATGCTGTTGTAATACTTGTATTGCATTTGTATTTGACTGTGGCAGTTTCTTTTTGTATGGAAGCTGATTTGTGATTTTGTGTACGTACACGCGTCACCATGGCAACCGGCACGGGAACGCTGGTTAGATAAATATTGAGATAAGAACGCCTTCTAGTCACCGCAATGGCGTGATCTTAATACAACCTGATTTCTGATAGTGTGATGTGTTACAGAAGCACATACACGCACATATATACACACACAAACATACACACAAGACTACGATGCAATGCCGAGAAATGTGCACGAGTGTATCTGGGACTACCATGGCAACAGGTGCTCTACAAATCTTGTCCTTAACTACAAGTCTGAGGGAAAACTACAGATCTGGCAACACAGTCCTTGAGCACTTTTAGCATTGTGGTGCTCATGCTAGCTTGAGGAGTCTTTGTTTACTTGTTTATTTATTTATTTGTTTATTTCTCCTCCTCAGAAGTAGATCCTGCTCTGCTCAGGGCGCTACACTGCATACGTGTGTATCTACATGCATGTCCACATAGAAACCCCTGTGCAGAGCAGAAATCCCTAGCTAGCATGCTAGCTTTCTCAGAAACTCCAGCCGAGCTAATCGTGACGCTCGCTTGGTGTAAAAATAGACCAGGCTGACTTTCTCTTTAGAAACTTTTTGAAATTCGATAGACACCAACAGCATCCCATGTGTTATTCCGTGTACCAGGCAATGTGATGCAATGCTTTCTGGGAAACGCCGTCTCCAAGCTCAGGGAAAAGGAAACGCCTCAGTGTTGTTGATTCTGAACAACAACCTGCTAACACTGAGGGGAAACTAGCGTTTAGTTAGCATGGTGCGTCTGCTGTTTCACATATGAGACATGCTAAAGATTATCCTCATCCTTATGACAATGTTGATGACCAGATAAATCCTAAATAGATCTGTTAGCACTGTTTTGTTCTGGGCGGCACGGTGGTTAGCACTGTCGCCTTGCACCTCCAGGGTCCGGGTTCGATTCCCGACCGGGTTCGATTCCCGGCCAGGTTCGATTCCCGGCCAGGTTCGATTCCCGTCTCTGTGTGCATGGAGTTTGCATGTTCTCCCCGTGCTTGGTGGGTTTCCTCC
>JAOVVB010000043.1:16833964-16851948 GCA_028570985.1 Heterobranchus longifilis
CAGGAGAACTCCACTGCCCATGTCTCCAGTGAAGGTTTTATTACGGCAGTATCCACAATCGAAACTATTATTTCACATCTCATTTTGCACTCCACTCAGCAAATATAGTCTTGTCAAAAATTGACTGCCTTTTGTGTTGTGCTACAGTGCAGCCTACTAATGACTGTGGCAAAACACCCTGGAAAAGATTTACAGTTCAGTAATACCTGTCATGAGAATGTGTTTTGTGAAGAATCTATTGTTTTCCCATTTTCTTTGTTTGTTACTCACAGTGCCGATTTGCCTGGAGGTTATATGATTCATGCATGAAGTTAGAGATTTAGGATGAGTCGAGTCAAATTTTTATTCTGACAGCAATCAGAATTTAACAAACATATAGATTTTTCTTTCTTGCTGGGGAATGGTTCCTCTGTCATTTTAATAATTTATTTGTTGATTTATCTCCAGTAACCAATTTATCCTGCTTAGGGCGGTGAATATGGAGCCTATGGTGGAAAGCAACTCATTCTGTATGGGATACACTCATTCACAAAATATCTCCTGCACACATATGCCAGGCATGATCAAAAATCATACTGTGAATATTGAATCACTGGGGTGTACTTAGACTGTGAATATTGAATCACTTGGACTGTACTTTGACTGACTGTACTTATTTGTATTTTATATTTTCTACAGTATATTGCTTAGCGACTCAGTCAAGGTATTGCATTCATCTTGTATGTAGACAGGCAATTGTGAAAGTGACATGGCTGAAAAATATGCTCTATGGTTTCATGTCAATAGAATATATTGCACTGATACTCAAAAGGCCCACAACAATGTAGGAAAACAAATATCCTTCCTCTGTGAAATCATCTCTGGTGTTAAAGAGTTCAACAGGGGGCAACAAAGCCCCCACATTAACGATGTCTCTGATGAAAAAAAATTAATAACACTGGAGCCATTAACCTGGCAAAATTTCAATTCATCTCATTTAATGTATTTAATAACAGACATTCAGCCCCAATTGCCCCACATATTCAAGAGGAAAATCTGAGTTGGGAATATCGGGTAAGACTGCAGTATTTGACAGACACATGACAAGATAAGCTGATGGATTCTGCATTCACACTTGCTGCATGGTCTGTAGGGTTTTTTGAAACAGCAGTTATAGTAAAGGTTGAAAGTCTTATATGAAGGAATGTTTACAACAAATATGTAACCACTTAATAATAATAATAATTATAATAATATAAAAAAATTGTTTTATTGTTTATAGCATTAGCATTTTTACACAAATTATTTTGAGTGCTGCTGATTTAAATTTGTTGATTATTTTGCACTATATATATATATCACAAAATATATTTGTTTCAATTGTGTGTGGACCATCAAGACCACAAATTAGACATGAAAAACGATAAGAGACACACTATTTTCCAGAAGAAAAAAGGTCAAAATTTTTGGAAATGTGGCTTTTGGGGAAAACAGAAAGAGGTATGGATAATGAATATTAACCCTTAGCAGTTCCAAAGTAATTCTATCTATGCTAAACAACTATCACAGACAGAAAATTCAGCCCTTTAGTAGTCAGTTACAAAACTAGAAAATCCTCCTCTCGCATTTCTTGTTTCACAACTATATGAAGTGATTTTACATAAGGCATGTAAGTCCCATTAAGGCTCCCCATTCGTTAAAATGGCCAATGTGTTCTTCCTGTATTTGGAAGACTGCAAGTTTGAATCTTGAAGAAGCCAAAGCCATCTGTAGTGCGAAGGCCAAAAGAGGAAAATTGGCCTATCTCACAAATGGATGCCATTTGTTTATCCTCTGTCAATCAGAACAACACTAGTCAATTTGGGCCAGCTGTTAGTGTATGTATACAAAAGAGTATAGTTGAGAGATCTTTTTTCTAGCTGCCCAGTAACACTGCATGAGCAACAGTATGAAAAGCAATGATTGCTAACTGACACATGCTAGCTCTCGTGCCATATGGGAGGGTGTTAATTGGCAACAACACAACCTCTGAGGATTATGTAGATTTAAATTTAAATTTTATCCATAGCCTTACTTTAAGATGAAATTTAATGATTTGCTCATTTTTTTTATCCTGGTCAGTGTTGTGTAGGATCTGCCAATCCTCAGTGGATCCAAGAATACACATTGGATGACACACCAGCCCATCACAGGTAAACATGCTTAACTATAACAATACTGTTGTGCGTTGTAATTTCTCTTCACTATTTCTGTTTTTGGCACAGCAATTAGTGTTGCTGCCTCATAGCCGCAGACTCCCCAGTTAAACTTAATTTTGTTCATTCTCCTCCTGAAAATGTGGAGTGTGTGTGTGTGTGTATGAGAGAGAGAGAGAGAGAGAGAAAGAGAGAGAGAGATCCCTATGCTGGACTGACATCACAACCAAGGTACATTCCAGCTTCACGTGCAGTTTTCCCAGTGGCGACGACAAACCTCTGATTTGGCTAATCTTTTTTATAACTTGACTAAAAACACATTAACACATATGTGAAACAGTAAGAGAAGCAGCAAAGACTGGCTGCACAGTCTCTTAGGGGTCTTTTCAAGAAGGCTCAGGTAGTAAGGCTGGCAATGAGATCAGCTTGATATTTTCAAACCTCTGCCAAGTGGGCTACTGTGTCCTTTAAGAGCTTTTTTGTTTGCTTTCTGCAGAGAAACTAAAGCTGCTCACTCTCCCAGAAAATCGAAGAAAAGCACTGTTTATTACATTTCATAAAGGACTTTGAATTGATAAAACTGTTAAATACTCAGCATTTATATGATTATGTATATAATCACTAATCAGAAAGAGTTAAAAGGTTACAGCTAAAAAATGAGCTGATCAGATTTAATGTAATCAGTAATATTATTATTTCAGGTTGAATCCCATGTACATGTCTGCCTGTCTTTATGTACAGCAGAACTCTCTGCCTAACTTATTAATAGAAAGAAATTCAATTTTGTAAGGTTGAGTATCTTATGCCTTGTTTACGATAAGTTGTATTTTTTTGTTCGTCATCAGCCAAATACACTCCCTGTTTAAAGTACGTTATTACATCTGGCACATGACTGTTCATAACATCACTTTTATTCAACATATCTGAACACTCTCAGTTCAGATATTTTACATGCCCTTACCTCTGACTGCTGCGGGTATGTTTGCTCTAAGGACCCGTATTTTATCTCATAGTATCTCTTCACATTACTGCTTTAATTAGCACCCACGGTTTCGGAACAGTTGAGACAAGCTGGTTTAAACTTCCCGCAGGAAGAATAAACATACATTGATCTGTCCATACCTCTTTGAGGATTCAGTATTCCAAAGTTACATAACTTTTTGGACTGAGCCATGCTGAGTCACGCGTATGTTTGTGTTTGCTTGCGTTTGTTCGGCTTTGCGGCATTGCGGTTGTTTCTGTGTCCTCATCATACTCTGTATATTTACGATACAGTATCTCGTTGATTGGTTCTGTTGAGTGACGCATATAGCCACGCCCAATTTGAGGGCAAAAGCGCAGTATTCATCCAAAAAAAGCATGGCTGCTGTAAGTCAATCTGGCAGAAAAATGCCTTTAATGTCCCTTCTACTCATAATTTGGGTGCAGATTTAACTTCAGACAAATACCGAAAGACTGGCAAAGTTTAATTCAATTCTGTTGGGCCAATTTTGCGTGATGCTGTGACAAAATTGGCTGGACAGACATGTAGACATGCAGTTAGAAATTTTCCCGAGACTAAAAAAAGAGCGAGTTCTGACCAATGTACAGACAAAACTTTTTTTTTATTTATATAGATACTGTAATGCATTACTCATACAGTATATCTAGCAGTATATAGTCCCCCTTGAATGTGCTACAAGGCCAATGCTTTTGTTTTTCTATTCACTAGACATTTGTGTTTAGGGTCAAAAGATGAATATGACACAACAGATCGGAAATTTAGCTTTAAATTAATGATATTTGCATGTTTATTTTTATTGTTTTCTATATTTATTGTTTAATGACATTAGTTTGAACCCACCCAATTTTAAGAGATCAAAATATTTTAACGCATGACTGTTTCTTGTAGCTCAGGTGTTCCCTGTTAAATTGATTGTTTCTCTAAATGTCTACTCCAAGAACCGTCTGCTTGTTTTACAGTAAGTGATTGGTTTTGCCTGTGAAGTCTTTATTTGCTGTTAAAAATGATAAATCAAAACAGAAAGGTGACTGCAGGGGAGAAGCAAGCCATTTTGAAACTAGGAAAATAGGGGGGGGAAATCAGTACAGTTGTGGTCAATACAACAATTTGAAAAGTCCTGAAAAAAGGACTTGAAACTGAAATTTGGTGTACTAAGAACCGGCAGTCAAATCGGTCGCCCAAAGTAAGCAGCAGAAGCTAAAGAACATTGTAAGAGCTGTAAACAATACCACAAAATCATCCGAATATAAAGAAATATAAAGGCCATACCACTCATCATCAGTCAGAATTAGAAAGACAGACTGGGATTTGGGAAAAAATACAAAGACAATCCACAGTTACATAATCATGACTAATCTTCACCAAAGTTATGAAAAGTGCAATGAAAGACAGATCTGCACATGATCCAAAACATACCACTAACTGGTCAAGCATGCATATGGAGGTGGTTGTGGAGTGTCATGGTTTGGATTTGCATGGCTGCTTCTTTTGTGAAGATGTAGCTCATGACACTAAAAACATAAAGAATGAATGAAGACAATAAACCAACACTGCTATTACAACTAAGGATTTCATTAGGGAAACAAAGTAGATGTTTCAGACTGCTCAAGTCAATCTCCAGAACTGAACCTAACCCTTTCACCTCCTGAACAGAAGACAGAAGATAGAAATCCCTATATCAAAAACCAACTGAAAGATGCTGTATTACAAGTCCAAAATAGCATCACAAAAATTTCAGTGGATCACCAACTTGATGCAATTACTGCAAGCAAGTGATATAAAATCAAATATTCTATGTTATTCCCTTTAATTTATTGTTCCAAAACTTTTGCTCACCTAGAGATGGGTAATCTGCCAACAAAGGCACCATGTTTTGAGTTGTTAAACATCTAGATATGAATATCAGGTAATAAAAGCTGAAATTCTAATCTATAATCTCATACTTTTTTCATCTCAAACCTAAATGTCTTCCATCTATAGCAAAAGCAAAAGAATTGACCACTAACACATTAAGTTTTTTGTTCTGCATTGCTTCTTCCACTGTTGTGCTTTTGTTGATTCATTTCACTTTAAGCAGAGCGAAACCAACACTCTGTAGATTCACATCTCCATCTGCTGGTCACAGTGTTCATGGTGTTCATTCATACATCACTTATTCCATTTCTTCATAGGAATATTTAACCCTGTAAATGAGACTTTTCTCTGTCTTTAAAGCAGTGCCGCTGAGAACAAGTATGATGTCGTAATTTTCTTCAATTGAATCCATTATCCCCAGATGAGACTATGTCAAAGTGTAAATGTCCAAAGCAATTTCTTTTGCCTCTCACCAAGAACTCCCATCTCAGTAAGGTGACAAGACAATTACAACACAGAGATTGATCGAGTGCAAGACCTTTCTCTTTTTTTTCCGCAATTATATAACTGACATGGCGGGTAATTAAGATATGGACAGGTCCTATTGTGTTGAACTGGGACAGAATGACAAACTGTAGAAATGTTTAAAAATCCATATGGTTATTATGTACTGTTAAATAAATAGAGATGTTACAAGTGACATAATGACATTTTAGTTGCAAGCTGCATCAAATTAAGTGATAAAACATCATCAGTTAATTTATTTTCACAGTTTAAGGTTCCTCTCATGAGTCCTCTCATGTCCGATTCCTTTCAGGAAGAGCTCTGTCATATGTTCAAAAAGAAACAACAAAGGAAATGCAGAAGCTCTACAGATTTGTTCCACACAGAATTGACACATTGAATAATTATACTGAAATGGAACAGGAATATACTGAAAAAGGAGAGCGCATTTATTTTACACAACTTTCTGTAAAAATCATTTCCACTCCACTGCCTTTGTGTTTTTTTTTACATACAAAAATCGTTTCCAAAATAATAGGCTTACACTTGGTTAATGTGTGAAAATGTCAGTTCCAACTGCAGACATCATTGGAACAACAAGCCGCATTTCCATATTTCATCAGACTGAGGTGTACCTACTGAAGCGTCAGGCATTATTAGGTTTTATGTATCTGCCTTTTGAAGAGATAAATATAATGTGGCATCTGAGTGCCACTCTTATTTCGAGCTGAATGCTAATGCGCTACCAAATCTGGAAGCCTGCCATGACTGGCATAGCAAGAAGCTTTGTAAGAGACAATTTCATTAAAATACTGGCTTACAACACAAAGAGATAATTGTAGCTTTTTATGTCCTTATCCCATAACACACCATTAAAAGGAACTAACACAACAATCTGGAATACAAAAATAAATGCAACACTTATAGCTCTGGCAGGTTACTATAAAATGAGTAGGACAGGAAGTCATGCCGGTACGTTAAGATACAGTATATTATCATGAAACCAATTTATAATTGATCATTCCTACTCAGACTAAATTATTATAAATGTAAACTTTTTGCTAGATGAGTCGTCATGTTTTATTGAACAATATTAATCTTTATCCCATGCCATTTATTTATCCCATGCTCAATTAAACCTATTCTGGATATAGCTAAAATGGCAAGGTCATCTGTAAAAGTTATAGCTAAACATAAATGTCCAGTATGTGTGTTTGTGTGTGTAGATCTGACATCAGAACTGTAGAATTGCAACCATCAGATTAAGGGTGAGGCACAATTGAATAAAGACAATACCATTGTTGTTTATTATTATTATAATTGGTAGTAGTAGTTGTTGGTTTTTCGGCTGCTCCCGACAAGGGGTCGCCACAGCGGAATACCCAGTCCGCACTACAACTTGGCACAGGTTTTACACCAGATGCCCTTCCTGACGCAACCCTCCCATTTTATCCGGGCTTGGGACCGGCACTGCATCCAGTGGCTGGGGTTTGGGCACTGGCTGGGAATCGAACCTGGGCCTTTCGCATGGCAGGCGAAACTTGGCCAGTAGTAACAGAACATCTTTATAAAACAAACTAGCTAGTTAGCAACACTCTGCTTTCCTAATGTGAGCTTTTTAGATTTTCTTATTAATTAGCCAGTGTTAGCAGGACAATAAATATTCTGTCACTGCTAGTTTGTTAGCAACACAGTCTCATAATTGTATCTCTCTCTATTGAAAAAAAAACCATTCTTTAAGAGTTTGCAACATAATGTGTCTACCTAACTAGCTAGATTGTGGATTTATCAATGTTTATAGCTAACAGGCTAACACGATCAGCTGTTTATGAACATGCTGTCACTGCTAGCTGTTTAGCAACACTGTCAAACCACTACTTTTTTCTTCAACAACACTACTTCATCTTTCTATATGAATATAAGAGCTGATTTCCTTTGTAGTAAGTTAGCCCATGCTAGCTAGTTATATGCTTTATTAAAAAAAAATAATAATCCTGTCACTGCTAGCTGACTAGCTAGCGATACTGCCAAACATAGTTCTCTAAAATAAATAAACAAATATTAAAACAAACCATAACCTTATACTTTAAACACAAACTAGCTATTAGGATAAAGTAGCTGAGTTTCTAGTTACTATACAGGTTTTTACTGTATAAATCAATTTCTTTACAGTTAACAGAACTACCAATAAATCAGCTTATACACATGTTGTCTGTGTTAGCTAGTTAGCAACACTGTTTAATTCTATTTGTCAAACAACCTCATTCTCATCTCATAAAAGAGCTAATCTGCCTCACAAGTACATTATCCAGAGCAGAGCTAGCGTGAAATCTGCACAAAGAAATGACTAGTTCTGCTAGCTTGTTAGCAAAAAATGTTGTAAATTAGCCTGAGTGAGCAGTCTAGTATTGCTGTCTAGTATTTGTTAATATAAACTGTTTTATTTGTTGATTTAAAAGGGGGATGTGGTAAATGACACTTAGGCTAAAGCGTTGTGAAAACAGGCTGGTTCTGCAGTCTAATGCTGTATTTGGGTTTGCTGTAAAGTTTTAATGCTGCTTCTCATGTAAACACTGCTCTTATGTTTATTGCCATGGACTCCTGAGAGAGAGAAAGCGAGTGCCCTTCATAAACACAGCGTTGGGTTCTGCTTAAGATGTTGGGTTAAACACTAGAGAGACAGCAGGAGTAAAATAATTTATTAATGCTCTATGGGGCATGAAGCGCTGCTGTGAAGAGCGAGAGGGCAAATTCTTGGCAGTTAAACCGTTCATATGGATGTTTTATTTTCCCATTGCGTCAGACAGTGTTCTTTTCATACATCGTTTAAACAATGGACGACGCAGTGGCATATTTTCCAGCTCGACGTGTCGTAGTGAGAAGTGTCTGAAGTATGAGGGGCGTTCAAATCAAACTGGGACTTTTGACCGTGCAGAATAACAAAACACAAATATGAGAGAAAGAAAAACTCCCTGTATTTCTCTATATAATCCCCTGTTGAATTAATGCACTTATCTTAGCTGGCCTCCCTGGAACTCCTTTAATCCCCAAAACATGTGAAGTGAGGTCAGGACTGCACGGGGGACGTGGCAATAACTCCCACCGAGTTCCTGTAATGTGCAAGTGGTGTTGGTGAATGACTGTCTGTACAGTTCTCACAGACACAGATGTGCCTCTTCCGCATATTGATTTTATAGGATCCATCGTTCCACTCGCTTGTTCACTCACTTCTTTAAAACGTTCGCACTGTTCATATGTTTTACTGCTGCTAAGAGTCTCATCACTGGCTTCTTCTGTAAACATCGATCGCTTTTACGTCTTCATTCACCAGAAATGTCATCACGGTTTGATTTGAACGGCCCTCGTAGTTACAGCGTTTTACCTGTCAATACTCATCTAAAAGCCACCAAGAGTATGCTTCATTAAAACTCTCACCTCATCTCATCTCTCATAAACTAGTATTTTTTTGTAAGTCAATATATATTTTTATTATTTCTTGATTCGTATTTCAGGGTCAATTATTTTAAATTTTATGGACAGAACATGTTTCAGGATTTATCTTATGAGCAGAAGACGAGAGCCTCATCTTTCTCTTTAAGTGCACTTCAGTGTGTTTTTTGAAAAGACGCCAGTGTTCCACTGTTACCAAATTCCTGATGTTCATGTTCAACGTCCATTCATCATGTTTAAGCTCTCTGTGCTGGTAAGGGTCATGCTGAAGTCGGACTCTACCCTGGGAATTCGCCACCTCCAACATGAAAAGGCATGACAATGACGGCGGGTGTGAAGTGTGTTCTTAGAATAGACTCATATCCATGGTGACCCTGACAAAGATCAGGTGAATCGTCAAGATAAACAAATAGATATAAAATTCTTTCTTTTGCAGGTTTAAACAATGCATCCTTTGAACTGCACCGCCCCGGACCCGTCATGGTGCCTGGAATCTGATAAGTGCGCCATGGGGAACGTGAGTTCTGAGGATTTGGCGGATTTATGTGACAGCCGCAGCACGTACGTGGAAAAGTATTTAGGACCACGCCGCTCTCCGCTCTTTCTTCCAATCTGCATCTTATATTTGGGCATCTTCTGCGTCGGATCGCTGGGCAACGCACTGACGTGTACCGTGATCATACGCCACCGCTCCATGCGCACACCTACCAACTTCTACTTGCTCAGCCTGGCCATTTCAGACCTGCTCGTTCTCCTCCTGGGTTTGCCCTTAGAGCTTTATGAGCTCTGGTCCAACTACCCGTTCCTGCTGGGAACCGGAGGCTGCTACTTCAAGACGTGCCTGTTCGAGACTGTGTGTTTTGCCTCGGTGCTCAACGTTACAGCGGTCAGCGCAGAGCGCTACCTTGCTGTCGTCCACCCGCTACGTGTTCAAAATGTCATGACACGTGGCCACGTCAGACGGGTCGTCATGGTGCTGTGGATCGTATCGTTTCTTTGCGCTTTGCCCAACACAAGCTTGCACGGTGTGACAACTTTGCCGCCAAGGTTTGGCCAGAGTTTTCCCGAGTCGGCCGTGTGTACCGTGGTGAAGCCTCCCTGGATCTACTGGCTGCTCGTCCAGCTCACTGCGCTCTTCTTCTTCCTTGTTCCCATAACGAGCATCGGCGTGCTCTACCTGCTCATCGCACTTCAGCTGCAAAGGGAAACACGGCTACTGCAGAACGACGCCTTGCAATCAGGAGCGCAGAGCACGCTGCAGACATCGCGTCATCGCCAGGTCACCAAAATGCTTTGTGAGTTATTCCTGTTAACTGGTTATCTCATTGGGAAGAAAACCGTTATGTGTTTGGCTAAATAAATATTGGCCCCCTTCATGAAATGAGCAGGAAACCTGTTTAAATAAATCATGATGATGTTAATTTAATATTTAAGATAAAATAAGAGTTTAAGTATTTTTATTTCTTGAGTGGAGTAACAGTACACCATGCACCTCATTACTATTTTTACTATACTTACTATAGTTACTATAGTTACTCAGGGGCCCTTGGGATCATACCTACTTTTCCGATTAACACATATCAGAGAATGGTAAAGCATGGCCCATGTTATTAAACGTTGTTTCTCAACTAGCTTGCAGTGGCAAACATCTAACAAGCTCTTTCTCAGAACTCCAAAAACATTTATTTTGTGTTACTTTTGATCCCCAGTCGTGCTGGTGGTGGTGTTCGCCATCTGCTGGGCACCCTTTCACATCGACCGTGTCATGTGGAGCTACATCGACGACTGGAGCGAACAACACCATCGCGCCTTCGAGTTTATTCACCTGATCTCAGGAGTGTTCTTCTATCTGAGCTCGGCTGCCAACCCCATTCTGTACAGCCTCATGTCCTCACGCTTCAGAGAGCTGTTCCGGGAGGTGGCATGCCGAAAACCAGAGCAGAAATTTAGCATTACGCAGATCACCTTTCGCACCATGGGATGAGGAAAAACATGAACATGTTGTTCAGACTTTTTATTTCAAAACATTGTCTCGATTGTAAACGTTCAGAGCTGAAGGATGGAAGAGTGGGACTGTTTCTAAAAAAAAAAAAGCAATTCTGTACGTGTATTTAGAGGTTCCTGTTTTGATTGTGTACCAAAAGTGATCGTTATCAGCATCACATTTATTAGCACCACCATTACAGTAACTCGTACTTTTACTTGCTTTCGTACTTTGAAACTGCTTGCAGATAAAAGTTCTTCACTCAGATAACTTTAAATATTAGTATGAAAGACCCAAATGACTAAACACAGCTAGCTAACAAGTGGTGCTAACAAGATTTTCATTCTGTCAGATCAGCTAAGCTAGCTAGCGATGATGAAAGTAGGGAAAACAGAATAGTTTGCCTTTTTTTTTTCTTTTCAAGATGACAGAACATTATTTAACAGATTATTATGTTATGATCTGGAAAAAATTTTATTAAGTCATAATTAAAAGCCTTTTTGTACAGACTTTGCAGCATAGCTAGCACTGATGGTGTTCTACTGTCAAACCATTACGTATCTTGCATATTAGCCAAATGTATTAGCAAATGACCTGTTTATTTAATGATGTTTTACTCTTCTATCTTATTCCTGTTTCAGATTTCTTGTTCTAAATGTTGTATACAGTGGTACCTCCGCATACGAACAACATTCTTGGGACAAAATGCAAAAAAACCTACAAAAAATATGCGCACTCGCTTTGCTTGGCTTTGCACTGACGTGAACAAGTTTTGATCGGCTACTGGAAGTAGGTGCGACTGGCTCGGTCGCTTGTATGCTGAAAATACTTAGCATGCCGAAGCAAATTTCTTGCAAAATTTTAGTTATTATGGTGAAGATTCACAAGGTACCACGGTATATAAAACATTCATAAAGTTTAGTAAGGAGAATATAAACATCTTACCTCTTTTTTAATTGTGGATTATTTTTTTTAACTTTTTGTTGCTCTTTCTGTATGAAAATTGGTTTTGTGTTTAAGACATTTCTCAAATGTTCTATTTACTTACTTTGCTGCTCGACTTAGCCTACGAGTCTTGATCTTAACCCCGTGTTGTTTTATAACAAATAAAATAAATGTCAGTATTTACGAGACTGTACAGACAGAACAATCTTTATTTATGTAATACAAATATTAGACTCGATCTCCTCGAGAGTAAACTCCTCGTGGCGTTGCCCGGCTGATCACAACACCAAACTGTGAAGGAGAACAGAGCTTTTTAACGTCACCTCAAGTATTCAAACCCACAAGAAACTCATCCATACATGGCTACGACTGACGCGTCTGTACGGAACCCTGGTAAAAGCTAGGGACAAACAGGCTGATTTACATGTTGTATATTCATGTCTCATAAAGTTCAGATACATGTGACAGTCGTCTTCAGATTCAAAATAGAAAACGAGTGATTTAAGCCTAATAAATATAATCACATGTCTGGGCTTCGGTCGTTATTTTTCCCGCTCATCGAAGTGAGAAGTTCTTCCATGTGAAACTGTAAATTGACTCAGGAATAGAAATAAAAAACTAGACACATAGATAACACTAGACACGTCTGGAATATCTAACGGAATATTGGACAAGTGACAGTAATGAAAGACAGGACAGTGTCAAGGAGCGAAGCGAGTCAGTGAATCTGTGAGTGAACCAATCAGGAACCGAGTCAGATGATGATTCAGTCATTTGGTTGGTGAATCAGTGTACGAGACTCCATGAGCGAATGATTCAGTGAATCAATGAATGTTTGAAGAAAAACACAGACAGTACATCACAAAGGAGTATGAATTCTTTTTTTTCCCTTCTTTATTAAAATTATTATAATTTTTTTAAAAAGGGACAAAAGTAGTAAAATATATCAGGATTTTTCTTTCTACAGGAATTAACTCTAATCTTTTTTCTGGTATTTAACCAAATGCAGGGGTTTTTACAAATACACACACCCTGCCAGGTTTAACAGAATGCTGAGACTCAGAGCGACATAAAACTCAGAATGTCAGACTGCATCATGCAGGTGTGGTAGAGTACAGCTCCGAGTGTAGCTCAGGCCTTCTTCTCAGGGTACCTCCTCTCGAACTGGCCCACGTCAAACTTGCGCTTGCAGCCTGCGTAGTTCATGTAGCGCACTTTACCGAAAACGGGGCGCTCGGCCCAGCCCTGATCGTGAATCCCACAGGTGGACCACATGCAGCCTGCAGACAAAAGAAAAGTAGAAGTAAAGATGGAACAGGAAACTAAGAAACAAGAATGAAAATAGTGGGGAAAAAAAAAAAGATAACAGAAAGCAAGAAAATTACATAAAAACTAGAATAAGAATGAAGACACATAGAAAGAAAGAAAAAAAAAACTAAGTAGAAAAAGAAGAAACAGAAGATTTCAAAATGCTAAAAATAAGGAAGAAAGGAAAAAACATAAGAAAATTGAACTTTAAGAGAAATCTCATCCTCAGATCTTCTTAAATAAACTTCATACAGGAAAGACATAATTGAGAAGAAACTATTTCAAGCCTTTGACCTTGCTGTGACCGTCACCCTCTTCCTGCTGGTCACTTGTCACACAATCCTACCAGCGTACCTCACAAGAATAAAACCCAAAAACGCAATGCCGCCGCCACCTAGTGGTGTAAATTAAAAAGAGACATGAAGCCGGAGTAGCGCGGCGTCTCTCACCCACGTATCCGTTCGGGTCGCAGCCGTCCAGCGCGTAGCGGTCGTTGAGGTAGATGGAGATGTTCACCGCCTCCTCGGGTGAAGACGTCCACTCCAGGATCTTTTTAGCCCAGTACATGCGCATGAAACCGTGCATCCTTCCCTCTTGCAAGAGTTGCCTCTGGTTGGTGTCACACACACACACACACACACACAAACACACAACATACATACATGTACACACACACACATTATAAGGACTTTTGTTAAACTGTGGCTAAAGTGTCAGACTTATTATTATTGTCGTTAGCAGCATTAGCCTCGACGGTTTGGTGCAGCACTGCCTTCCGGTACCTGTGCGGCGTTCCACAGCTGGTCATATGTACGTGCGTTTTCCAGTTGTTCTCGTGTGTACAGGTGAGGCCGAGGGTCTTTAGCGTGATCCTGCAGTGTCTTCTTCGCCCAATCATACGCACCTGGGAAAACGACAGCACATGAAATGATCGCTCCACCAGGTTCCTCACAATGGCCTATGAGGTACATAGGCCACATCCCCCTACCCAGAGTTTGAGGCAAATAGGCCACGCCTCGTTCATCGAGGCACAGAGACCGCGCCTTTCAACAGTGTGTACTGACCATTGAGGTTGTCATAGTTGTCGTTGTAGAAGCAGAAGTTATCGGCCAGCTCTCTGCGCACCACCAGCTCCTCAGTGAAGGAGGCCACTGACTCGGTCAAGCGTTTCCCCCAACGCTTCACCTCCAACAGCACGCGCTGAGCCGATATCTGACCTGTGGAGGAGAAATGCGATACAGCTTAAAGTGTACAAATTGTTTATGAGCAGGTTAATCATTAACTTGAAACATCTCTCTTAAAAAGACACACACACACACCTGAGTGGATCCACGGCGAGAGGTGGCTAAGCGCATCGGCGTTCGGGTTGTTCCTCTCCGTGGCAAAAAGACGCAACCGTTCGTCTATAAAGGACTCGAGCATGGCGATGCCTCCGGCTGCCCCTGGCTGTGCCCACGACACCTCACCGACACTGCGGTCTACCTCCAGTGATGACATCACTTCCTCCCAATCCACCTTCTAAAAGAGCAAACATCTTTAAACAAACAAAAAAAACAACAACATTTGTTTTGGAATTTTTTCCCCCCCCTTAATTGTTAGCTCACTAAGTTGTGTGTATACGTTTTGTAACGTTCCTGAAGTTTGTTTCCTAAGTTGCTAATTCTGGGAAATCTGTGTCACACTTTGTTTTTCTGAAAGCCTCGCTAACACTTTGATGTGTCGCGTCGTTATGAGTCGTGGTCCTGCCTTTGCCGTTTTGGTGGACACATGAGGGTGTGTAAGCACTGGAGGGAACTCGGTGAGGAACTCCGGGAGGAGCTTGGTGATCTTCCCACGGATGGTTCTCGCTGCGTACTCCAGTTTATCAGATGCCTCCCAGCACGGCACCAGGTTATGGGCGTCGACCTGAAGAGTGGACGGAGAGCGATCAACACCTCATGAGGCGAAATACAGAATCGGCTTTACGGGCCGAGCTGAGACAGAGCGCGAACCTGAACGAAGGGGACGTCGGCCGGAAGCTCCTTTTTCACACGTTCGATCCACTGCAACGGAAGCCTGAGGGGGTTGAAATCGGTCACAACGGCGCCGACGTCCCAGTGTTTCACAAAACCGGGCAGCGTCAGCTCAGGCTCGCCGCGCAGGAGGTGGAACTGAATGTCCAGGCCTGAACACTCCTACAGAATGACAGGGACGTCTGAATCAGGTAAACTTTCTGCTGATGACCAATCAAAACACACACACACACACACTAATGTTCACGTTACTAATAATTACGTCTCTCACCTTGGCCACCTCCTGCAGTCCCCGGAGCATGAAGGCATACTGGCGGTAAGTCGAATCTAAATACCGCGGGACGAGGCAGAAACACACATGCAGGGGCACGTTCTCTTCCAGAGCGAGCTGCTGAGCGTAAACCAGCGCCCAGTTATCTACACACACACACACAGATCAGGACATGCACAGTTACATCTTAAAAGATGAACAGCTTCCTGCAGAACACACCATCCGCAGAACCACGCCAGACCATACGTAAAGGGTTGTTTTGTGGGGAGGGTCCATTTTTAATCTTAACTTTACTTGAACATTGTTTTAAAACTTAGTAGTCCACATTTTATAATACAACAGTGTGAACAGTCTTGATTTTTTCTTTTTTAAACCAGTGTTAAACCAACAGCGACATCTTGTGTCAAAAAACAAAACTTTTTTTCTTAAATTATTATAATTATTTTTTTTTTTCACTTGCTTGCATTTTATGAAAAAAAACTTTTAAACAGAAATGAAATTCATGTTTATAATTGATTGGAGTTTATTTTAATAATATACGATGATAGATTTAAAGAAAAATGTAACTTATAGTGTAAAGTTATATAAAGTTACATAAAGCAGCTCAGCAGTGCCCCCTTGTGGCGAACACAAAACCTTTCCTTTCGTTTCTCTGCATGTTCGGATTCGTTCCCCGACCCTCGGACGTGTTATTAACATTCTACTGCATTACTGGTGAAGGTGTGAATGATCACCGTGCACTCTCTGATCCCGGGCCATCCAGTAGAGCACCGACCCGCAGCCCTGTCGCACTTTCTGGGCGTCAGACAGAAACCGGAGCCGCTTCGTGTTGAGTTTACACCCGGCCGAGTTTCCCCGGATCTCCTCCACTCCGTCCCGCAGCCATCCCGCTCCTCCTCTCCCCGATCCTCCGCCCTCTGCCCCCCGGGCTGCTGAGCGTTTCTCCGGGCTTTTCATCGGCTCTCCTTTACGCTTCCGGCTCGTTGTCCTCCCAGGCATGACCTCGCAAAGTCTTCTCAGTCCAGAGATGCGAAAACTCAGCCTAAAAAACGCCGCATAAGATCCTCTATAAACACGTGTGGACGTGATGTTTTCAAGTTTTGTCTACTTGGTGTTCCAGTACGTGTTGTTATCGCCACCTTGTGGTCCGTCGGTGTAACGTCTTGTAACGGAGGACGTGTTTTATAACAGAAGACGTCATTGGTTAACACCTTTGCGTTAGGGGCGGAGCACAGTTTCCCTGGCAACGGCGTTGAAGGCGGAAGTTGGCGTGAACCAGAATTATTATTAAATCTATTTATAAAACAAAACAAAAAATAATAATAATTGCAGCAATTTATATATAGAAATTTAGATTACAGTCCGAATTCACACTCTTACTTGTATTATTTTTTTTTTAAAGAAATGTTCCGTTTTTTCTCGGAATTACATTTTCCACTAATACTAATAATAATAACAACAACAATAATAATAACAACAACCGGTTTAATTAAAATGTTTAATTTAACGCATATATCAGTTTTAACTACGAATTTATTTCTGTTTGGACAAATTCGTGCGCATGCGCACTACAATTAAATCGCGCACGGCTAAAAAAAAAAAAAAAAAAAAAGGTTAGTATAGCGTCTAGCCTTCTAGCTAAGTTACTCTGAATTTGTTTCGAAGCTCTCGTGATTTTTTCTTCCCACAAACACAAAACTCAGATTTAAGTCAACGATGAACAAATCATCTTTCACATCGAGCGGTAACGCGGAAGGACCCGATAAAGTCGACATGTCTCTCGGTAAGTAGCAGCTTTGTTAGCAAAGCCTTGTTGTTAAAGGTAGGACGTGTTCCAAAAGGCGATGATTTTTTCCGTCTAGGGCACTTGGGAGGCTGTGGAGAGCGTTGGTCCGGGTTAGAAACAGTTCACTTCAGCAGGAAGTAGAGAGTAAATTGGGAGTTAACCAGTTTATAAAGCAGACGGGCTAAAATACTGCGTTTTATCTTAAATGATTGAATTATTGGACATTTAATTTTAATTTCAGGTTTAAAAAAGTGATTTTGGAATATTGGTTATCTCCAAATTGTGGTTAAAACTTGTTTTCCTTTTTAAATATATATATATTTTAAAGTATTTACCAAATGTATATTTTTTATAATAATAATATATATATTTTATAATAATATATTTTTGCATTTTATTTTTTTAATAATCCTGACTAGTTTGAGCATCTAATGAGAATACTCATTTTAAAGCATATTTAATTAAAGGAAATGTTTAGCAGATGCTCAGGTACGGTGTTGAGGATGAGGTGTGTGAGGCCGTCCTCATTATTCCACACGAATATGAATTTATTTAGATGTCATGACAGCGATGGTGTCAGTGTAAAGGTGATGATGATGAAATCCATGACGTTCTCAGATTCGTCGAGTTGGTGTGATTTTTATTTATTAATTATTTTAATGGAATTGTTTCTCTTGCTTGTACAGACGACAT
>JAOVVB010000043.1:16858141-16871763 GCA_028570985.1 Heterobranchus longifilis
ATAATCTCAGATTAGAGGAGATGTAAAAAAAATGGAGGCAGCCAGGCTGCTGTGTGTGTGTGTGTGTGTGTGTGTGTGTGTATGAGAGAGAGAGAGAGTACATGATAAGAATCCCAATTTATGTTTGTACCAGGTTCATACACAGGTGCAGAAGACGGCGCCGATCCAGCCAGCTCAGAGAACACAAAGAACCCGACCGTAAGTCTCACACACACACACACTCGCTCAACAAGTAATAATATAATCAAAAAGTAGGTGTTCATGTATAATTTAAAATGTTTTTATGTTTTTAAAATATGTTTTTGAAATATGTAATTTTAATGTTATTTCTGTTATATGACCACCAGGTGGCGCACTCCTGTGAACAGCAGCGGCATTCTCACCGTGTCGATAGATAACCCCGGTGCCAGGACTCAACCCGAGTACGTTCACATCTCCGTTATTTAAAACCCCTTCAGTCTTTCAGAACAGCACCAGGATCTTAGCTGTCCATCAAACCAGGGGGCGGGGCTATCTAAAAAAATAATAATAATAATAATAAAATTTTGCCAGCCAATCAGAAGTAACGATTTTTTGTTTGTTTGTTTGTGTTTTTTTTTCTTTTTGGTTTTGTTTTCCAGACCCGCCCACTCATGGTCGCTCCACCCACCACCCGCAGTGACTCCACCCGCTCAGAACGCAGCGCCAGAGCCGGAGAGGAAAAAGCCCAAAGGTGTGCCGCTGCAGTTCGACATCAACAGCGTGGGAAAACAGGTAGCTTCCTATCATTTAAGTGTCCATGCACGATGCACGATCAAGCGTCCCGTGTTAAACACACCACCTCCCTGTCTTTAAAGCAGACGGCCATGACGCTTAACGAGCGCTTCCGCATCCTGAAGATGAAGCGCATGGCGGCGTCGCAGCAGAACGCCCGAGGTGGGCGCTTCGTCACCGTGGGCTAGCACCCGACTCTCGGAGCCGATCCCAAAAGCCCGCCGAGGTCATGTGACTGCCTCGGCACCTTTAGGGCATCACACAGGAGGACGGTTTCTCTCCTCGGATGCTCAGACGCCGGTTAAACTGACTTTCCTGCTCCAAAGAGCCGCATTATTATTTTCTTCCATTCAAGTCCGGAATACGATTCAGCGGGAATTCTTTCCATCATTTGTGTTCTGCAGTTGCCATTTTTCAGTGACACTATTTTTAATTTTTTCCTCTCCAAAGCCAGAGTTCCTGTGTTTAACCCTTTTCTTTTTTTTTTTAACCTTTTACAGCCTGATCTGAATTTTTAGTGTTTTCTGAGCTTTTTTTGTTGTTGTTGAACAGCTGGGTGTTTTAAACATTTTTTTCATATTATTTCGAGAAAATTACAATAAACACCTACTTCTTGTGATAAACACTGCTAGTGATATTTATTCATTAGGATGTTTTGGCACCATGTCACATGGTAAAAAGTTAATGAGACTAAAATCAGCAGCTAAAAAGAAAATCTGATAACTCTGAAAAATCTGATCTGAAACTGATACCTCATTGTCCAAACGTACTAGTGATGGTGAGACGTTAGGTTTTGAAGATTCCCAGCCAATAATTTCACCGAAAGGTTTATTTCACAAAGCTTCATTTATGTGCTCATTCTTCTGACACCTAGTGGACAAATTGTGTTTAGCTAGCAAACATCAACATCACAACCAGTACAACAATTATAGACCTGTAGCTGCAAGTAATATTGCATCCATCATTGAGAGTTCACAACTGTGAGACATCCACGTGAATGAGCCTTTACTTAAACCATCTAAAACGCAGAACGAATCAGTCCAGTGATTCCAGCAAAGGCGAGGCCCCATTTGTTAGTGGTCACGTGACACCCAGAGAAACGACATTTATTTGGAACCGCCGCGTCTGTTCGACACAAGTTTCAGAGCCTCGTTGTCGAACGTGACAAAAAAAACAAGAAAAAGTCACTACCTGGAGGTAACTAAGCAAATAGTTTAAGAGGCTTCCAACCAAGGTAATAATGCGGAGAGAAAAAAATCCCGCAAAATGGGTCCGGTCTAGAGTTATTAATGTTATTATACATGGCCAGAAAATAAAGTCAGCTGACGGCCTGATCAGATCAATAGATTTTTTTGGCCCTGAAGGCGCGGCCATATGCCGAGATGGTGATGCCACAAATATGAGATTTAATGAGGTGCTATAACAAATGAGGAAGGAAAAAAGGTATTATAATGATGTAATATAATAAACATGAGGTATTATAATGAGGTACTGAGGTATTATAAGAAGTGTGGTGTTATAACTAACTTGGCTATAAGGAGGTACAGAAGAGTTTTTGCTCTTTTACAGAGGCCTTCTGGGTATTGGACATTAAACTTTAAATTGGACATTGGCTTATAATTGAAATTCAATAAAATCCTCCAGTGACTAATTTCTGAGGGAAATTTTCTACCCTGCCATTTAAACATCTGGTCAGAGGACCTTTATATTATAGTTATACAACAGTATAAAATGTTATATATATAGTTCCATATAATAAACACAAAAAAATACATGAGGTATTTAAAATGTTAGCAAATTAGTTGTAATGAGTTATTTGTAATAAACAATGTATTACATTTGAGGTGTTGAGATATAATGAGGTATTATAATGAGATACTGTAATAAACATGATGTATGTCGAGGTACTATAGACGCTTCAGATGAGGTATTGTAATAAATATGAGGTAGTTAAATAAATAAAAGGTTTAAACTGAATGAAAAAAAGAAAAGCCACCCTGCAGTGTCATGAGTTTGAATATTGCATTTATTTAAATACATTAAATTTGTTTTTGCAATGTAACAAAACTATTGGCATATGAAACTCCAACACCATTTAAAGGAAAAAAAAAAAAAAACATGGCTCACTTCATTTTTTTTTCCCGCCGGCTAGTGCGCAGAAAGAACACTAGTTTTTTTTCGTTGACACCGCCCCCCCCTGCCCCCCCCATTCAATGACATTGTTCACAACCTGCTATCTCACAACCAGAATACAAACATGAGGTATGGAAGTGGTTCGACATAAAAAAAAAAAAAGAAGAAAATACTAGAACATGCAAGAACATGCTAAAAAGCGACAACGGTCGTGAACAATAACAAAATGTGCATAAGATAAAAAAAGAAAAAAAAAAATTACACTGCTTTGCATCTTTGGTTAACAAAGTCGGTTGAAACGATTTTTCACAGCTTTTATTTTATTTTTTTTTAATTTTGTGTAAACCCCCATCCTAACCTGAAAATACGATAAATAAAAAATAAACAGGAGTCAGGGGGGCGTGTCGGGTGTGTCTCGTTAGAGGAACCTTAATCACCTCACTCACTCACGCTCGCTACTTCTTATCGAGAAACCTCCGAATGAGACACAGCCGGCGCGGTTTGTTTAAAAGGCTCAGACACGGAGCACGAGTCAGACGTCGGCCGCGTCTTATTTACAAGCGTAACACTTTGGCTGTTTTTCCGGGGCAGAACATGATTGTTTCATTTCTTTTTTGGGGGAGGGGGGTTTACACTTTACATTAGGGATTTACACTAAATGTCAGGAAACACAGCCAGTCTCACAGTCACATGATCGTCTCACACTTGGGGCTCTTAAATGAGACACAGCCGAAAAGTTTGGACTTGTGCTTCGTGTTCCGGAGTCGTGATTTGGGGAATACACTGTACGACCATCTGTTCAGCGCTCACACACCATGACGAGGGCGATGGAGATTTAATTTATAAAGTGTTATTTTCATTACTATTATTGTTATCCCAGTTTGGAATCATTTGTGCAAAAACTCTGCTGAAGATCTACACTTTTTACAGCGTATTATTGATAATTTTATTCAGGTTGAACTTCTCGAGATCATCTTTTAACCAGCTGCTTTTAACTTCTCCGCAACGATCAACCACATATTATCAACACCATATTAAACAAGATTTCTCATGTAGTCACGTCTATTAGAACTTCTCGTGCTTGTACGGTCTCCGCACCTACGGCTCCTTATAATAAATTAATAAAAAATATACATTTATACTTGTAAATCTAGACGCTTTATTTTTTTAACGTTTACACAAATTCTTTTTCTTCGCACCACAAAAATCTCACTAAAGCTGAACTGAAAATCAAATTAACAGTATTTTATATATTTAATGCAAAATCTAGAAGGGGGAGAAAAAAAACCTTAACACAAGAGTAAAAGGTTTAGTTTTTAATTTAATTGATCTAATTTATCTTCCACTTTATCTGCTTCAATCACTGTTTAATTCATTTTTTATAAAAAAAAAAAAATTACTGAATATTAATATTAGCATTTATTTTAGTCTAATTTAGGGACAGTTAGTTAGTAAAACATTTAAATGATTTGTGATTTTTACTTCAAAAACTTTAAAATGGCCTTTTTTTCCTTATAATTTTTCTTTTCATTCAAAGTTGGTTTCATTAATCTTAATTAATCTAGATTACTTACTTTTTAATGGAAGTGGAATAATTCAAAGTTGCATCATTTTATTCTTTTATTTAAAGTTAATTTTAAAATAAAAATAATTTCATATTCGTTATCTATATTTCTATTTACACAAACCACGTACACGTACAAAATCGTTCTGTTTCATCATTTAGATCGGAAATCCGTCGTAACGCAGATTTATCATCCGTATCCATTTACAATTTAGCCAGAAAAAAAAAGAAAAAGAAAAAAAGTCAATAAAAAAAAAATCTAATCAAGACTGCGTCAGTGTCGTACAGTGTAAACCCCCGGAGTTAAGTTTTGGACTAAATGAGACTGAAGCATGTGTGTTTACAAGCGCAGATCAGGACCAGGACCGTCTCGTCTCAAGTGGCCGGAACGTGAACAGCGTGAAAACCAAGCGACAAAACATACAAGAGTCAGAGAGAGAGAGAGGGAGAGAGAGAGAGAGAGAGCGGTAAAATGTTTCTTTGTTGTCCCTCAGAACTGAAGATCTTTCTTCACTTCTTCTTCTTCTTCTTCGTGGACACTCTGTACACACTTTACAAAGGGGGGGGGGGGGGGGATAGAAAAACAAGTACATTCACTCATGTGACCCCTTCACATTCGCAGTTGAGAGGTAAAAACAAAGGGCTGTTAGTGTTTGAACCCGCTGCTTTTATCTCACGTGTGTGATTAGAAGCATGTGTGTGTGTGTGCGTGTGCGCGCGATTCTACCGGCTGCGTTTTTTTTTTCCTGGGTCGAGTGAGAGAAGCGTTTCTTTACAGTCGGGGGACGTGTGAACGTAGCAGCCCTCGAATAAATAACTGACTGGTGATTTGACAAGCCCAAAAAAAAAAAAAAATTATAATAATATATACTTTATACTATTTTTTACTTCTTTTTTTTTTTCATGAAGTATGATCAGCTCTGAAAAATAGACTCTTGCTCGAAAACGGCTTTAAAAAATAAACCCTTCTCATGGCTTTTTTTCTTCTTCTTCTTCAATTAAAAAAAAAAAAAAAAACCACGACGACATCAACAACAACCACAAAAAAAAACAAAGAACACTTCTGTATCGTTTCTGGTCCCCACACACACTCATACACACACTCACAGAGTCACACAAACACAGAAGTACACTGAAGCGCTGCTGGTTAAAGCTGGTGCTGGGCGAGGAGGAGGAGGAGGAGGACGTGCTGGTGGGGTGCGATGTGCGGCGGGTTTAAGCGGAGGACACGCTGGGCTGCGGCGGGTTCGATGCCGAGGTGGGCGTCGCCGTCAGGGCCGGGGATGGCGTCGTGCCCGTCGTGTGAGCCGAGAGCTGCGAGAGCTGCTCGCTGTTGGCCAGGGACTTGAGCACGGCGTTCTCGCGCTCCAGCATGGAGTTCCTCTCGCACAGCTCCTTGATCTGCTCCTTCAGCACCTCGACCTCCTCGCGCACGGCGTACATCAGGTGGCTCTTCACCAGATCCTGCACGGGAGACAACGCAACGTCAGACACCATAAAACCTTTTGTTTGACCTGTTGCTACGGTTACGCTTTCACGCACCACACAAACTGTAAAAGCTCGTCGTTCAAATAAGCCCCGCCCCTTCCCCAGTGACATCAAGGCAGATGTGACGTATAGATATATAGCTCGGTCAGTCCCTTTGGCAGGATTAACGTTCCCTGTGATGTTTCTCACACACACTCTTTAAAGTTATATAATGTACTTGCTTCAGTTTTCAGCCAGAGGTGAAGCCTGAGGCCAGAGCTGCATGTTGGGACGTGTGTGTGTCTGTGTGTGTGTGTGTGTATGTGTGTTAGGGAAAATAAAGGTGACAGTTGTATTCTGGTTTTGCGTCATTTGAACGGAGCTCAGCTATAGGTTTGTCCTGCGGCGGTTTAGGGGCGTGGTCTGCGTGTGCGAGTGACATTTTCAGCATAAACAGTTGCTTCCTCAGAAATTCCCTTTACATGTTAATACAATGTAACATGATGTGATTATTATTTTTTTTATCTCAGTACAGTTTTCCAATTTATACTCCGCCCCTCTCCATCTTAAATGGGGGGAGTCAAGTCGAGTGACGCTTACATAACCACCGATCTCACCAATCATAAGGCCGATGTCGCTCAGGCCCCCCACGAAGAACATTAACCCAAAGCTTTAACACCAGAAACTAGCTAGTGTAAAAGATAACGTACTGAGCGAAAGCTAACCTAGAAGGCTAATCTAACCTAGTGAGGTGCTAACCTAGTGAGTGAAACATAAATTTTTTTTTTTTTTTTTAATGAGCGCTAACATAGTGAGCAAAAGCTAATCTAGAGAGATGAACGCTAACATAACAGGCAAAACCTAACTTCGGATGTGAAGGCTAATCTAGAGAGCGAGAGCTAACCTACAGTGCGAAAGCTTATCTAGATAGTAAAAGCAATCTAAAAAGTGAGAGCCGACTCAACGAGTGAAAGTTGACCTAGAGTGATTAAAAGGTAAAGTTGTGAGCGCTAACCTAGTCATTATAAGCTTATCTAGAGAGACAAACGCTAATTTAGCAGCCGGAAGCTAATATAGAGAGCGAAAGCTAACATAGCATAGATTAGATTTTAATCTAGACAGTGAAGGAAATCTTGGCGAATGAAGCCATGAGGTTTAAAAAAAAAAGAAAAAAAAAGTGTGTATAAGCTAAGATGTGAAAGCATGTGAAGGCTAATCTAGAGTGCATGATCTAACCTAGCATGTCAAGACTAATCTAGACAGCGAAAGCTAATCTAAAAAGTGAGAGCTGACCTAAAATGTAAAAGCGAGCCTAGAGTGCCAAAGCTAATCTAAAGTTTAATATCTAATAAAAATAAGAGAGCGCTTCCTCAGCACATGAAAGAAGCGAAAGCTGACTGACGATAAACAATAACTTAAACAATAATGAAAGCTGTTGATTTGCGAAAGCTGACTTTTTGTGAGCACGAGCCTAGCTAGCACGAACGAACCCGTGAGCATGGTTTAAACGTATAACTGTCAATCAAGCGTGCTGGTTGTGACGCGGGTACTTACCATTGCCTTCTCTATTTTATTGTCGATGGCGACGACGCTCGCTCCCGAGGCACTGAAACACAAAAGGAAGAAGCCGTCAGTATGAGAGGCAGCGAGCAGACTCATGACGCTCACAGACTGCTGAAGGTCATCAAAGCCGTTAGAGAGATGCAAATATTACATTGTTAAACTTTTATAAAAAGAAGCTGTGACTGTGAAACATCTTCTAAGTCTGAGTCACACGAGTAGCTTGTTGCTTGTGGGTGTGGCCTAGCCAGCTAGCTAAACACAAATCAGTGGGGGAGAAAAAAAACAAAACAAAAAATCGGTTGTTTGATTTACACGCTCGACTTTGCGCTAGCTTCGTTCTGGGGGGGGTTAATTATTAACTCAAACTTCACTGAAACGAACAACCACCTGTCATTTATTCATGAACACGTGATTAGTAACTGTGCATTTCATTATAACGCTGCTGGCAAACAAACACACACACGCATACCGATCAGAAGTTTCAGTGCTTCAGCCGCGCTTTTAAAGTCGCATACCGAGTCGTATAAATAACTCAAACTTACACTAAACGCAGGACGTCTTCTTAACAGTTCCAGCAGGGGGCGCTCATGGTCGTTTCAGAGTGAACGAAAGAAGAGAAGAAACAAACAAAACAAAAAGTCCCACACACGATAAAAAGTGTTACAGTTGAACAGGCACAGTAACGCTTACTGCTAGCGTGTGTGAGAACCCAAACACCTCGTCGAGTTCAATAAACGTCAACAATAAAACCCGCGGCTCATTAAAGTATAGCTCAGTGAGGGGGCGGAGTCTAGAGTGCTGCTCACAAATCACAAATGTTCAGTCTGCACGTTCCCATAATGTTACTGATTTAAAAGTTGCCGTTACTTTTTAAGGGACGTTACGACCCCGGGTGACAGAATCGCCGCGCTCGCTACGAGCCAAATCTGATGACGGGAAAACAAATGATTTATTATGATCTGATTAAGGAGGATATCCGGTCATGTGTAAGAGAGAGTCAGCTGATGACAGGCAAGATTCGAATCACTAATAAATCAGAGAATCGATCGGATCTGCAGGTCCAGGGTGTTCCTCAGACGTGGAACCAACACACACACACACACACACACACACACAGACGAGACACCTTTCTGTCTCTTTAAGCCTTAAAGCTTCACTCTGACAACCAGGCAGCAGGAAATCACACACACACATATAATAATGATATATACACTAATGAATTTAATGCTTAGTGAAGCTGATGGTGGGATGCAGGGGAACAACGAATAATGACCTGGACAGGAAATGTGAAGAAAAAAATATATATTGTAAGGTTTTATGCAACTAAAAAAAAATTCAGGCATCTTTTTTTTTTTTAACTAGTTATTTATTATTATTTCACTTTTAAATAACAATACAACGCTTAATAAAAAAAAAGATCCAATTTCATACATTAGAAATTCATAATAGTATTTATGTATTTTCCACTTTTTTTTTTAAACAGTATTGTACATGCATATCTATGTATAAATGTTAAATATTCTAATTTAGGTTGTAAAATTTATTACAATTTTAA
Source organism: Heterobranchus longifilis (assembly GCA_028570985.1). Lineage (NCBI taxonomy): Eukaryota > Metazoa > Chordata > Actinopteri > Siluriformes > Clariidae > Heterobranchus > Heterobranchus longifilis. Next base: position 16,867,177 of record JAOVVB010000043.1, read on the forward strand.
TAATCCCATAATTTTAAGATATTGTTTGGTTGTAATAACATGCTTTATATCTTCAAAATGTTATTTTACTTTTGCATTTACATTTTAATTTGTAAATATGTTTTTTTTTTTATCGGATCTGCAGGTATATATAGAATTTTCAATACATTACAAATTATTATTATTTTTTTTTACATTTTGTCGTATTGCAGTTTTACATTTTAATTACAATTTTAAAAAATGTTTTTTTTTAATAATTTGATTAAAATGTTTAAGATACTTGATCATAGAAAAATATTTTCAGGACTTCTTTTTGTAACTTACATTTACATTTTATACCTCACAATTTTTTTAATTATTAAACAATGCAATACATTTGGAATTATTACACAAAAATGCAAAAATCTTTTACTTTTAGATTAACGGTACATTTTTTTGTTGAAAAGAACAATAAGAGTTTAAAAAAAACTCAATTATTTGAGAAATTCTGCATCTTCACTCACGTATAAATAATAACTGAACCTAGTTTTAAATGTAGAAGAATTAAGAGTAATGTTGATTTATTTAATAATATATGTACCTCATTTAAAATGTGAATTCCTTTAAGCATTTAAGATTAGTTTAAAATTCTCTGTCTCTCACACAGTATGAGATGAAGTGAAAGGTTTATACGACCACCAATGACCTTAAAATGTAAAAGTAAGAAGAGTAAGAGTTTTCAATAAGAATATAAAGTATGATATGAGTTTTTTTTAAATCTGAAATATAGAAATAAATAGAAAAATATAGAAAGACTTTTAGCTATAAAAGAAATTTAAATCGACTTTATGTACAAATAATAAAAAATTTAAATAGTTTCGTGCTTGTCAAGGAGTCACGTGACCTCCGATACGTTTCCTCACAGCAGGACGCGAGACCTCTACACGTTAACACTGAGAGGGGTTTTGTTTGTTTTGGTCCGATCCCACCAGCTGATCAGAGGGAAGCCAGATGTGGCGTGAATGTGCAGCACCGATCCAACCATCCAGCGCGTGTTACACAAATCCAGTTTAAAGCTCAAACACACACACAGCAAAGTATAAAACTCGCTCAATCGCAGCCCATTAGGCAACTCAAGCAGGATTAAAAACACACACACACCAAAAAACAAAAAGCACCCAGCCCGTTCCAGCTGTTTTTGAGGATTATCGCTCGCTTGCTCGTGTGCCAAAGCTGCCATTAAGTTAGCCGTTACGCCACAGCTGGCTGGAACCACCATGCCATGCAGCACACGCTTAGATGCTAAAGCTAAAGCTCACGCACAAATACTCTACCTCGGGAGCCTGACATCGGGCTGGAAGGTTTTGTAGAAAAGCGTGGATGGGTTCCTGCTCCGCGGCACGCACGCGGAAAGTACACAGAGAGAGAGAGAGGTTAGAAAGAAAAGAGAGAGAGAGAGCGAGAAAGAAGAGAGAGAGAGAGAAAGCCAGGTGAGGAGGAACACCTGCCCCTCCTGCAGTGGGATTTGTTCTTTAACCGAACCGTTAAAACCTAAACACTGATAAATATAGGAATAAACAGTAACCGCTCAAGCTAGTACCAGCTAACTTGTTAGCCTAGCTCGCTCACTAGATTAGATTTATTGATCTCGCGATCTACTACAGTTTACTTCTTTTCCAGAAAACTTTTACTTGACGTAGCTTGGATTCTTGAATTGCTGTTTTTTCCCCCCCTAATGTCTCTTTCAGCTAGAATCAGGATGGTGATTATATATAATATAAAATATGTTTAAATCAGATACAGTACATTCATGATGAAGCTTTAGCATTACAAACACACTCAAAGCAAATTCCAACTACAAGAATAAAAACAAATAAATGTTTTTCTTTCCCCCAAATCTATAAACCACTAAACCCCTACACGCCAACTACACAACCTCAAACACGTTCTACTTGTGCTCAGCCCCTAAAGAACTGACATCATGCTGATGTTTCCCTCAGAACAAAGCAATCCGAAAGCAATCTAACAAATTCACGATCGATGCCGATAGATCTGGCAACCCAGTCAGGAAGGCATGAGATTGGGAGCCTGATCCAGACAACCAGATTCAAAATAAGTTGCATTCCCTTGTTTTCTCAATATAAAGACTCTATTATATAGGGGGGGGAAGAGAGTGAGAGAGGTAGAGGAGGCTGGAGGGAGGTGGTGATCCTGCTGGGTTCCTCAGCGAGCGAATGTAAACCAGACTCTTTTCCTAGAAATCCTGGAACGTTTTCTTTCCGGGAGCCGCACAGAAGGATCAGAGTATTTTTAGGTGTAATAAATCCTCCCCCCCGTTGGGGCTCCGCGGACCCACGGGAGGCGTCGAGGTGCAGCGTGGCCCCCCGAATTAGCCGACCGAGTGTGTAGAACTGATATTTACTTAGAGAAAATACAGGCTGTTTTCTCACCAGCTCCCTACACACGGTCTGAGACGCTCGTTTCAAACTTTTAAAATGAGCAAAAAAGCACAGAGTGTACGATAAAGTGTTTTTCTATTAGAGACTCGGATCATGGCAACAAAGACCGCAGGGAGGGTTAAGGGAAACTGTTAAAGCTTTAAAAAAAAAAAAAAAAAAAAAAAATTTAAATAAATAAATAAATCACCAAATATTACAGTTTGACTTGCAAACCCTAATGGGCGCAGTGAGGAGCTTCTCGTTTCTTAAACAACCACGTTGTGGCAAAGACGTTACTCTGTTTCGGAAGGGTCACATTATTGTCTGGCATCAAGTAGAGCTGGGCGATATGCCCTATAAATTAAATCTCCGATTTTTTTTTTTTTTTTTTTTTAGACCAAATTCGATTTTAAAACGATTATTTTCCTAAAAATGCATTTTCCTTGTAGCATCAAGCAAAGACAAACAACTAAGGAGACTTCTGAAACAACTACGGCTGAGAACGGAGAGACGCAGAGATGGATTAGTGGTGACCCATCATCCTGGAAGAAGAAGAAACGTGGGCGTAGATACATCGTGAATGAGCGTGACGGGAGATCGTAAAATGTGAAGTCGTAAAAACAACAGTAGGTCGCACAGCAATTACACATGTGCGCGCGCACACACAATGCGAAGAGAACTCAAGGGACTGGGACTAAACAGCTGTGTAGCCTTAATAAAACCACTTATCAGAAATACAAGCACTGGAAAAAGGTCATGTGGTGGGGGGGGGGGGGGTGGGTTTGATCTGGGGTTGCTTCATCAACATTATGTGTCAAAAAGGGAGGGGGGGAATAATAATAACAGAAAGAAAAAAAAAAAAGAATTTTCCTTAACCCCATTGAGAATGTTTGCGATGTGCTGGAGAAGACTTTACTCCCATCATTTTGCTTCCCTTATTTTCTTTTTATTAGGTCACAAACAGTCGTGTAAGCATTTCACTGCACATCATACTTGTGTAAGGTTGCGCATGTAATTTAAAATTTAATTTTGAATTTGAATGACATCAGCCAATACTTCCAACTGACTTTGGTCCAACTGAATAAAGGCTTATATTACAATAAAAAACAGAGACAGATAAACGCGGAGGACAACTAGCTGGCCGAGGGCACTTAAAGTTGTTGAATGATTTACACTCTGTGCTCTTGATCTCACACACACACAAATCTGCAGATTAACAAACTCACTCGAGGGTAAACGAAGTGTGATGCGCACACTCGCGAGCTCACACTAGAGGGCGACAGAAAGCACTCGAATCGAAGCACGTTCCGGATTAATTTATTCACCCGCGTCCGATAATAAACTCTTGTCACACGTCTTTGGTCTGTAAAAATGATGAAGAAGTCTTCTCTCTCGAGCGTGGAGGAACCCTGACATATCTAGGACACCGAAAAGACATTGTCATGTAAACGACTGACATAAAAAAAAAAATGTAAAAAAATAAAAAAAACACTGCAGGAAAGAACAGGTAAAGCAGGATGTGTGTGTGTGTGAAGACGCATCAAGTTTGCATCTCAGAGTGTGCACAGAGACACAAGATCAAAGCAGTTCACACACTGTGCCACTGCGTTTCCTCTGAGGGGGGGTGAATGTGCAACTCAGGAACTGAAAGGCTGCCTTTTCGAGAGGAAGTCGAAGAGAAAAATGAAGAAAAAAAAAAATGCATCAGCAAACATCCTCCGCTGCTTTTCGCTTCTGAAAACCACAACACTTAAGTCGATCCGTGATAGCATGAGTACAAGCTGCATCGTCATAACGTGGCGGCGAGTGCTGCAGTGGCGGCGATGGACGACCTGGACACGCGTACATACCGTCCTCTCCGGGTTAGCGCATTTAATATAGGATATGTTAAACGGCACTCTTAAAGCTCCAAAAATCTAACAGTGTGACCAAATAATTCGATTTTTTTTTCTATAAACCACTAAACCCACGAACCCCTACAGACCAATTACATTACATCAGCCCAACGCCGAACCCCAAGTCAAACCCCTCACCCTTCGCCATGCTGATACTTTCCTAAGAATAAAGGAGTCAGAAAGTAATTAACGGTGCTGTAGGATCTGGCAACCCAGCCGCCATCCTGAATGATGTCAGTATCAGAAAGGTGCGAGACAAGGATCCTGATCAAGTCGGGGTTTTTTTTTGTTTTGTC
>JAOVVB010000043.1:16876180-16887254 GCA_028570985.1 Heterobranchus longifilis
GGGCACTGGCTGGGAATCGAACCCAGGCCTTCCGCATGGCAGGCGAAACACCTACCACTGAGCCACCAGTGCCCTATTAAATTTCATAGTAATATAGTATATTAATTACATAATAATGTAAGATAAAAACAGCCATGTGTAAAAATATTCCCACTTGTTAAAATATCTATTTTGTAGCAGTGCAAATATTAAGTGAGTAAAACAGCTAAATACATTTTCCTTGCTCTAGTGCCTATAAGTCAATATTCCCTACATAGTTAGTTAGTTTTCATGTATTTATTAAAAGGTACTTACAGTGCTCTTCAATTAGAAAACATGTTCTTTCCACAGTGGATTCAAAACTCCATCGTTTTCCTATCATAAAGTGAGTACAATAAAATAGAATTAGCATGCCTATTAGTAATAGCAACCAAGAATTAATATTTTGCTTGTTGACTCTGATCAGATAATAGTGGCCCCTCACTCACTCACTCACTTACTCACTCACTTACTCACTCACTTACTCCTTCTCCATACCTCCTTTATTTATAAGGTTGCACTGGTTGGCTGCAGCCTATTCCAGGGAGCTTGGGGCACAACATGGAAGCCTGTGGGAGGAAACTGGAGCACTCAGAGGAAATTCACCAAGCACGTGGAGAACATGCAAACTCCACACACACTCCCGAGGCGGGAGGTGCAAGGCCACAGTGATAACCACTTCATCCACTGCGCCACCTAATGAAATACTTAACAACTATATTATCAATATATATAAATTTATTGTATAAACATCGTGTATATAAATTCAGAGTGCGTCAGAGTGCGTCTGAAGTGATTATCAGGTCAGGATAGCATGAATACATAGACATTAAATGGCAGTGCATATGGCTGTATACCACATCACTATTCTTTTTGTTTTTAATCACATACTGTCTATACAACATTTATTAAATCAATATTTCATCCTACACTTGCTGGCATTGGTTATCTTATTTGGGTCTACTTGTGTTCAAAGAGTGAGAGAAAGAGAGGGCAGAAAGCAACTATCTAAACATGGCCTCATGTGCACATACTGTACAGTAGTCACACACACCAATAATGTTCTAGAGCTGCATAGAGTGTGTAAAGAGAAGAAAAGAGAAAAAATTCACACCCAGAAGAGCTGGGTACATAAAAGAAATAGAGAAAGTTTGGCTTGAAAGAACATCATCATACATTTTTTCATTGTCAGTTCGTTTTTGCTTAATCCTGGTCAGGGTTGCGGTAGTTTTATGGTAGACCATTCTTGGGACACTCTGAGCAATTTATACAACTTTTACCACATATCTTGCTTGAGTAGAACTTTTCTTAATGTAAATATGTTGATACATTAATCTTTTTTTTCCAGTGACACTGTGCTGCCCAGTGTGTATACTGTATACATATACTGTACACTACATTGACAAAAGTATGCTGCCTTCACGTTCATATGAACTTGACTAACATCCACTTCTTAATCCACATGGTTTAATATGATGTTGCCCCACCCTTTTTAGCTATAACAGCTTCAACTTTTCTGGGAAGGCTTTCCGCAAGGTTTAGGAGTGTGTTTATGGGAATTTTTGATCATTCTTCTAGAAGCACATTTGTGAGGTCAGACACTGATGATGGATGAGAAGATCTGGCTCGCAGTCTCTGCTCTAAGGTGTTCTATTGGGTTGAGGTCAGGACTCTATGCAGGCCAGTCAAGTTCTTCCACACCAAACTTGCTCATCCATGTCTTTATGGACCTTGCTTTGTGCACTGGTGTGCAGTCATATTGGAACAGACAGGGGCCATCTCCAAACTGTTCCAACAAGGTTGGGAGTATGAAATTGTCCAAAATGTCTTGGTACTTTATACTGAGGCATTAAGAGTTACTTTCCCTGGAACTAAGGGGCCGAGCCCAACTCCCGAAAAAAAAACCCTCAGCCTAGTCCCTCATCCACCAAACTTTACACTTCTCCTGGCAACCGCCAAGCCCAGACAGAGGAGCATGATTCGTCACTCCAGAGAACACGTCTCCACTGCAGTCGATGCTTTGCATTGCACTTGGTGATGTAAGGCTTGGATGCAGCTGCTCGGCCAGGGAACCCCATTCCATGAGTCTCTCCACACACTGTTTATAAGATATTCTGAAGGCCACATGAAGTTTGGAGGTCTGTAGCTATTGACTACCAAAAAAGTTGGCGACCTCTGTGCACTATGTGTCTCAACATCCGCTGACTCCACTCTGTGATTTTACTTGGCCTACCACTTTGTGGCTGAGTTGCTGTTGTTCCCAGTCACTTCTACTTTGTTATAATACCACTAACTTGTGGAAAATTTCGTAGTAAGGAAATTTTATTCTTGGATTTATTGCACAGGTGGCGTCCTATCACAGTACAATGCTGAAATTCACTGACCTCCTGAGAGTGACCCATTCTTTCACAAATCTTTGTAGAAGTGGTCTGCATCCCTATAGTAGGTGCTTGGTTTTATACACCTATAACCATGGAAGTGAGTAGAACACCTCAATTTAATAATTTGGATGGGTGAGTGAATATACAAATATATATTTGCATAAAATCAATATTTATTTATTCAGATCAAGCCAGCAAATAAGGCTAATTGTACTGTACATTTTAGCCTGATGAAGAGGCCTTCACAAGTGATGAAAGTTAAAACATTACAATTAATGCAATATATCATTCTCAGTTATAATGAACACCTGATGAGATGGACCAGGGATTCAGCTAATTTACTTTTTTCATTCATTCATTTTATACACCGCTTATCCTGTACACGGTCTGGTGCCTGTCCCAGAAAACTTTGGGCATGAGGCGAGATACACAGGGTGACAGGGTGACAATCACACACACACACACACACACACACACACACACACACATACACACACACACAGTCCGGGCAATTTGTGAATGTCAGTTAGCCTAATCTGCATGTCTACAGACTGTGGGAGGAAACCGGAGTCCCCAAGGGAAACCCACCAAGCACGAGGAGAACATGCAAACTCCATGCACACAGACCCGAGGTGGAAAATTAACCCTCAAACCTGGAGGCGTGAGGCCACAATGCTACCCACTACGTCACCTCGTCGCTAATTTAAGTACTTCCTTTTTGGAAAAGTTAATCCTCCCTATCATTGCTGTCCTAGAAAACAAAAAAATCTATATTTTTGCAGTTTTTACATTTGTTTATATATGAATCATGGACATATTTTGTCCAACATTAGCAGCTGACTTTGACATCTAAATGACTGGATATGAAAATAAAATGACACTGCTTATTTACGTTTGTCCATGGACTGAGCAGAGCCTAAAGAGGACAATATAATTAGAGACATGTGTCCTGTGCAGATGATACAGTAGACTGTTTAAATGAGGCCTGGGTGCTGGCATGGGTGGGGTACTGTAATTGGTACTTACAGACAGTATGCTGGGAAAATATCAGGTACACTTTATGAAATGCCTAATTTTGTCTTCACCACTTTTTTTGGAAGTGTAATCTGTTAGTGTTGCTTACAGCAGAAACTGATCTAAATGCATTCTAAAATGTTAAATCAAAGTGCTAGTTTCTCAGCATGATGTCTTTTTTAATCTATTTGTGTTTTGATTTTTTTTTTTTCTGTGATAAAAAATTTGCTTCCTGCAACATTAACTGTGGTTTATGATTGTTGGCTTCAGATTGTTTGAATTGGGTGTTTATTTATTTTTTTTTTTTTTTGATTTTTTCCCCGATTTTCTCCCTAATTTAGTAGTGTCCAATTCGCCCCCGTCACTAGGGGGCTCCCACATTAAGCTACTACTACCACTCAGCCGTGTGGGCCGAAGAACCACGTGACGCCAGCCGACCGCATCTTTTCTAACTGCTCGCTCACGCACCACTGCGCCACTCGGAGGCCTGGATTGGGTGTTTTAAATAAATTGATCTCAAGTTATTTTCAGACAAACGTTCTGTATGTTTTTTTACAGAATGGTGAAAAAATGTATGAAATAAATTTAAAACCTCTTCTCAAACACATTGTTGATGAGAGAGATCAGAGGGGACCGGTCTAAGATAAAAGAAAGTCTGTATTAACACAAATAAGCATTCTTTACAACGGTGGTTCCACTCTCACCCAAGAACAAGAACATGTGAAGACTGGAAAAAGAGAACATGATTTTTTCCTAATCTTCAGTTGTCCAGTGTGGTTGAACCTGAGCCCTTGATATTCTCAGCTTCTTGTTCCTGGCTCACAGGAGTCCAACCTGATGTGGTCTTCTGCTGTTGTATCCCATGCACCTCAAGGCTCAATGTTTCATGCAAGCTGAGATGTTTTTATTCTCACCAATGTTGTAAAGAGTGCTTATTTGAGGTACTGGAGTGTGCTTCTGGAACAACCTGACCATTTTTGTCTGACCTCTCTTATAAACAAGGTATTTCCACCCACAGTACTGCCACTCACTTTTAATGTTTTCTTTTTTCTTTTTTAACACTATGTAAACTCCAGAGATTGCTGTGAGTGAAAATAGCAGGAGATTAGTAGTTTCTAAAATCCCCAATCCAGCCCATCTGGCCCCAACATTCCCAGCACAATCAGAGTCAAAGAGATTACCCTCTTCATTCGAAAGTTTGATGTGAGCGTTTGAACGGAGGCTCTTGATCTGTTTTTTTTTTTTCTGTTTTTTTTGCATTTCGCTTGTCTCTTTTTTAAAATTATGTATCATTTAAATAATTTTTATTTTTTTTTTACAGAAAGTAATTTCTGTTGGTGCCTAATACTTTTATGATTGCATTATTGAAAAATAACAACATAATTCATTTTATCAGTTTAATAAATTTATTTTCTTTTTTTTCCCTCCGATTTTCTCCCTAATTTAGTCGTGTCCAATTCCTCCCCATCAGTAGGGGGCTTCCACATTAAGGATACTTTAAGGATACTACTATCACTAGGCTACTACTATCACTATCACACTCGGGAGGGCCGAAGACTGCCACGTGTTTCTGCGCACCGTTGGGGGCGGTGTAACGCCCTCGGAGGACAGCGCTATCCGCTCCTTTCGTTTGCATGAGCTCACAGACGCCCCTGATTGGCTGTAGAGCGGTGAGTAATGTGGGAGCACTAAGTACCTCTCATCCCTCCCCTCTGAGAGAGCTCGGCCAATCAGCTCTCTCTAGACCTCCGGCTGCGAGAGGTTACAGCATCACCCGGGAATCGAACCAGCGATCTGGTTACATATCTTGATAACATCTAAAAATATGATGGGTGTTCAAATCAAAGCAGGAATTTTGATTACATAGAATGACAGAACTCAGTTACTGAGAGTAAAAACTCCTTTTATTTCTCTATATAAATTCCTGCTACACTAATGCACAAAACTGTCCTCTCGTTTCACTAGTGCATGGATAACATCAAGGTAGAAAGTTTTCTCATTACGTCTGAGCCATGATCGGACCGCCTGCTTCAGGTCTAAAATGCTGGCCTCCCTGGAACTCTTTAGAGAAATAGGTTGGAGATGTGTCTCTTCTTGAAGTTGTTGACCAGTTATTTGTTGATTTTCAAGGATCAGGCGTTTCACTCACTGAATGTTCATGGGAACGACTGCAGTGGGCTCTGAACCACCTCGGACAGGATCTCGGATCGTCAATCATGGACCTAGGTCCTTCTTTAAAATGTTTGCACTGTTTACTGTTCAGCTGTTCTCTGAAGGCTCGTGACTGCAGTTGCTTAAAAATTCAGGACCGAAATTCCCACAAACAGTTTAAATATATATATATATTTTTTTTTACCTGAGCCTCCAAAAAGGAAAGTAGACTAACTTTCAATTAAAGGGAGTGAGAGTGAGATCTACAGTTGGTGGTAATGTAACCTACTGGATTCCAACCGGCCTTAAACAACAAAAAGAAGGAGAGATCTCATGCATGCAACTAATGCATATTTAATTAAATACAATGACAGGTTTTACATTTAGATGCGAATAGTTTTTTGAATTTTTACTTTTTTTGAATTGCTTTTGTAAAGCAATTGATCAATGTGATACACTCAGGTATTACATAAAAAAGACAGAGAGAAAAAAGAGGTGTATGACAGTGATAGTAATTTTTTTTAGTTTTCCTTTTAGGCTGCAAAAAAAAGGAAGGAAAAAAAAGAAAAATATGTCGCTTCTTTCTCCAGTTGAGCTTCTTGCAGTCTCACTATATTTGGCAATTTTTTCATCAGGAAGCTTTCTTCAACTATCTGTCTCAATTCATCCAGACTTGCGGGATAAACTTTGCCTCACTTTCTGTGGTATTGCCTTTTTTTACTTTTAAAATAAATTATCTATTTAAACACATACATAAATAAGTCCATGTATTATTTTTTTTTTTAACTCAGTAACAATGGGTGCCTGACTAAGAAAAAGTTTTGACCCCCTGTTTGAGAGGGTGTGGCCTTAAAATGTGAAAAATCACAAATGAGTTCCACGTCGTGGTTTTTAAAAGTAGAAAATGTTTTTGAAACAATCTATGAGGAAACGCTGGTGTTTTTTGATCGCCGTCTGCCCGAAATTGGAAGGAGAAAACAGGGACTAGTTTGTCGGCAGCTGTGAGCGCGCCACCGCCGGCGTGCATAAAAACGGCGTGAGACGGAGCGCAGCGGTCCTGCGCGGAGGGATCTGGAGCACGGACTACACCCAAGGCGCTGTCTCGATTCACATCGGCTTTTTCTTCCTTCCCTGCCCCCCCTCCAAAAGGCAGATCTCTCGGCAGCACGCAGCTAAAGCGCTTTTTTGGCGAGGCGAGGATCGAATCCGGGGTTCTTGAAACCTTTTTTAAATCTTAAAATCCATCCAAAGAGTCTCTGTAAAGCGTTGTAATATATATAAATATATAATTTTTTGTTGTTTACAAATTGCAGCAAACATGTCTTGGCAAAGCTACGTGGATAACCTGCAGGCCGACGGCTGCTGCCAGGAAGCCGCCATTGTCGGTTACACGGACGCCGCCAAATACGTTTGGGCAGCATCAGAAGGGGGCTGTTTCAGCGGAATAACGGTGAGATTTCATTCTCGTCACAAACCAGGACCCCTTGTCTGAGTGGTGGATTATTTCGTAATTCTGTATAGTTCTGTATAATGTCTAAATCTTTGCTCTTTTGTGTCTGTCTCTGTGTGTGTGTGCGGGGCCACGTTACGGTTAGCTAGCGAGGGGCTAACACGATACAGATTCCGTTTAGCAGTTAGCGGTTTAAATATTTTAAATATTTGTAATGTTTCACCAGTGGGGGTTTATTTCATTTATTTATTTTTTTAGATCTGTTTCGTGTTAAGTCAAAACTCAGTGCCTGAAAATGTATGCTGTAAAACTTGTGGGTTTTATTTTTGTTTTCCGATTCAGTGATTAAGCGAATACGGCACAAGGCCTCAGATAGCGGCACGAGCTCTCCCTCACTCTCTCGCTTTTTTTTTTTTTTTTAAGTAAGAAGATAACTAGCTTTTTTTTGGTCTTTGAATAAAATAAACAGTAAAATAGGTTTTTCTAGAACATACCTGAATTGAGTAAGTTGTTTCGTTACTTATCATACCCGGTTTACGTTTGCGTTTTATTTTTTGTTCGAGTTTGATACAATTAGCGTAGCGCATCCTAGCATTTCGAGCTAGCGTTCTATGAAAAAATAAATGCTAACAAAAGTCTATATTCTTTATTAGCGCGTATTTAACAGTCGCGTTATTCAACGCCTTAATAATCCACCACGTGCTGTATGAATGACAAATCAGTATTTGTGTTTTAAAAATGCTTTCAGTTTATACTTCTTGTAGGGTTTTTTTGTTGTTGTATGATTTAATTCCCATTTGTGTTTTAATCACGCTGGACGTTTTAGGCGGAGGCCATGCTGGAAGGAAGTTAGCTACTGGAGCTTGGACATAGTCTTTCTTCCGTTTGGCTCGGTCCCGAATTGCCACCTTTTGCCTGTGCACTACCTAGGGCACTGTATAGCGTAATTCCAAACGCTACCTAGTGCCCTTGGATTGCAGGATTTTCGAACGGGATTTGGGATTCGTCCCGCGCTTCCCTTTTCTTTTCTCCTTACAGGAACATGCCTGTGTCTTCAAAGATGGCGGCCTGTTTCTCATTTATCCAAGCTGTCCAGTCATTCCCGAGCGAAATGCGTTAACTTTTACCTGAAATAATATATAGAATATATATATTTGATATATAAAAATGTTTTTCATATTGGCACTGAAGTTAAAGGGGTAACAGCAAGGTTTTTTGACGTCCCTAGATTTTGCGATTTGATTTTAAATTAAAATCTTTAAATGCTTTTCAAGTTATAATAGATTTTAAAAACAAAAGAAAGAAACTTCTAGATTATTTCTAATTAGTTCCCTTTCTTTTAACTAATCTAAATCTTGGGTTTGTTAGGGCAAGTTGATGCCGTCTTATAAATCGTTAATAAAAAAATAATCACCCTTGTATTGCCCCCACCATTTTATTCTTTTTGGTTTTAATTAAAATTCCAATCAAAATGAATGGTTTTTAAGTTACTCATTGCATTTAAATGATTTATTTTGTTGTGCTCCCACAATGTTGTTTAATAAGGAGGGAAAATGAAGCAGATCCGCTTTACCATTGACCATTTGACACCACACCCGTCCCTGCCCCGCCCTTTGTAAATGGTGGTCATGTTAGTAGTAGTAGTAGTGGTGTGGAATCAATATCTTTTAACCGGTCGTCTTCCTGTGTATCGTTTCCCCCGTCACAGGCCGATGAAATCGATGTCCTAGTCGGCAAGGACCGCGAGGCCTTCTTCACCAACGGGCTGACCCTAGGGAAAAAGAAGTGCTCTGTGATCAGAGACAGCCTGACACTTGATGGGGACTGGACCATGGACATCAGGACGAAGAGTCAAGGCGGGGAGCCGACATACAATGTTTCTGTAGGCAGAGCTGCCAAAGGTAAAAACTGTTTTGGGTATTTGCAAATAACCCCCCCCCCCACATTTACATATGGAAAAGAAAATGTAACTTGGGCAACGAAAGCGACCAACCTCAGAGAGGGTTTGTACAGTTTATGGTTTGTACAAGCTCTGCTTCTGGTTTGTTCCTTGTCCAGTGACTGACGGGCCTTCTCTGAGGGTGTTCATCTTTTTTTTAAATATATATTTTCTTTTAATGATTTGTTTTGCCTTAATTTGAATGTTAGAGCTAGAGAATGCATTCATTCATTATTCATTTTTGCCTGCAATGCCGTAAGTGATTTGTCTGTTTTTTATAAATGCATATGGGAGAAGGTCGTCAACTTCTGTGCTCAGACATGACCATTAGATTGGGTTGAAAAATATAAAGTGGAATCAGGAAATCTCGTTGTTATCCGGACTTTAAGGTGCTTGTTTTGTTTCCAAAGTGAATGTTGGCTGTTCAATTAAAAAAAATTATATAACCCCTTTCTCTCTCTATTTTATGGAGAAAACAAACACTTTAATTGGAACATTGTTAATCCCGTCACTGTGTTTACAGAATTTGGCACTGCAGTAGTGGAAACGGTCAAAAGCGGTTTATGAACCAAACAAGGAGATTTTAGATTTGGTTAAAACTTGAGCATTGGCACAAAGTGCTGCTGTATAGAAACCTGTATATATTAATGAGACACGAATGACTTATTGTCCGGATAATAAGATCTAAATTTGATAATCCACATTTTCTGTCTTTCGTTAGTGTGCGTAACCTTGTACAGTCTGCCTTTGTGGTCCTACTGTTTACTAAAAAGGGTTGGTTGTTTTTAAAACAAAAAATTTTACCTTTCTGAGCTCCCCCTAACCCCCGCCCCCGCACCTTCTCTAAACTACCTAAGTAACTGTCCGCCAGCATGAACAGGCCACTTTCTTTTCTCAAACCGGTTTAAAATTGGCACCTTTTATTTAGGGAGAGTGAATTTATTTTTTTTTTTTTGTACTTTAGTTTTTTCTCCTCTGTTCACACCAATCTGCGCTTGCTAAAGGTTGTTCGGACCCGTCTCATTGCGCAGTTTACTGTATATGACTAAGAGCTTTCGCCCTTCTTCGTTCAGATTAAAAGAAATTAACTTGGTTTGCGTAGGCACCTTTTGTCAAAGCCAAGGTCATGTTACACACACACGCACTGCTGCCTTGGACCGTGCACAGAATGTTGAGCAGGGCTTTCTTTCTTTTTTTCCCCTTCATAGTTTTTTAGTGCTTGTAACACTGACCCATTTTATTACACCTCTGTGAAGATTACATCCTTGGCTTTTAGGTTTAACGTGATGTCATTTTAATACTTAATAAAGATTAAACATCGTCTGTCGTGAAACGTTTCCGGATATCATAGTAACAATTTATTTGAACCATATCGTTCTAGTGTCATTTAGGGATTGCTTAGGTCACTGCTTATAAGGTTCCTATAAATAGTCCATGCACAGTCAGTCAAAGTGATATCCCCTTCTCCAGAATAGTCCTTATCAGTTGATTTAGGAAGCCACACGTAGCATCTGACTAGACATGGACAACCTAGAATCAGATTCGCAACTCGGATTGATGCATAAAAGGAGCTATAAATGGGATTAACCGCTCTTCACGTAATGCCAGTTCAGCAAAAACTCTCTCTGAACTGCCTGACGGGTGTCTCTCTCACTCCTCCTTTGAAACGTGCCCAATGTTAAACCGGGTAACCGGTGAGCGTTAATAATTACCAGTTCCTGATGGTGGGATGGATTCAGGAATTATTTTTTTTCTTCCTCCTTCATCCTCTGTCCTGTGCTTAAAATAAACTTCTATGGTTGTGTGTGGGATCAGGTTTCAAACTATTTAAATGCTCACAGAGGTTGATTTCACTTTTCCATTTCTGGGTTTGCTTGTTTGTAATCATATGCATGCAAGCGCTTTGGACTGCAGCTGCAATTTGTTTCTTTTTGTTTTTCTTTCTTTTTTTTCTTTTTTTTTTCTTCTCCTATCCAGCAGCACTTCTCAACTCTCTTTTTCCCCCTCTTTGTTTCTATCTGTTTCTCTTTCAGTCTTGGTTCTTGTAATGGGCAAAGAAGGGGTCCATGGAGGCGGATTGAATAAGAAGGCATACTCGATGGCAAAATACTTGAGGGATTC
>JAOVVB010000043.1:16893289-16904948 GCA_028570985.1 Heterobranchus longifilis
CTCCGGCTGTGAGAGGTTAACAGCATCACCCGGGGATTGAACCAGCGATCTCCGGATGATAGGGCGAGCGCTTTACCACTGCGCCACTCGGAGGCCTCGGGCGTTTCATTTCAAACTCAATTTGGTGATATAGAGAGGCCAAATACAAAAATTTAATGTATACGGGCTCAGTTTGTGTTTGAAATCTAATTTTATCCCAAAAGTTTTAAAATAGGGTTGATCTCAGGGATCTATTCAGGCCACTGGAGTTCCTCCATGATAACTTGTCAAATTCATGTCTATTTTAGCAAGAGGGCAGGTGTAGCTCAAATGGTTAAGGCTCTGAGTTCCTTGGTTGTTGATTGGAAGTGCAGGGGCTTAAAGCCCCAGGACTGCCAAGTTGCCATTGTTGAGTTAGTGAGCAAAGCTCTTAACCATTTCCGCTCCAGGGGTGTTGTATCCTGGCTGACCCTGACCTCTGACCCCAGCTTCCTAACTGGGATATGCAAAAAAATATACATATTTTTTCACTGTGCTGTAAAGGTACACGTGACAAATAACTGAATCTTACCCTTGGTTTGTGTGTGGGGCGGAGTCAAACAGAGACAGGTAAGGATTCTCGCCAGACTGTTGCCCCAATGTAGAAGCGTCCAATTTAATACAATGTCTTTGTATGGTGTAAGAGTTACACCAAGGACATTACTTTCACTGGAACTGAGGGGCAAAACAGCCACAGGTTATTATCTCTTCTCCACTAAACTTTGGCACTGTGCATTCCTAGCAGGAAGAGTTGTCCAGGAATTCACCAAATCCCAGTTTGTTTTCCCAACACTCAGTGTGTCGTGATCATATTGCATCCAATGTTCAGTTTGGAACTCCGATATGAGTAATGCAACAGAGCAAATTTGATTTCTATTAGCCTGTTTATTGGCCCTGCTCTAAATGATTCTTTCACAGTAATAGCACTAACATTAAGTCGGGTGAAAATTTCATAAACTGAACTTGTAGCAAATGTGGCATCCAGTCAAATGTAAAGTCATTAGGCTTTTTTAGTAGAATCCATTCTACTGCTAGTGTTTGTCTGTGGTGACTGTGTTGCTAGCAATGGCTGCAACATCATATTTCATAAAGGGCTGTCCATTTATTGTAGGCTTATAAAAATATTTAAAAAATAAAAGCCTTACAAATAACCTTTACATTAATACAAATAAAAATGAAAGGTGACATTCACGTTTTGGATTTCAACAGCTCTGAAATTCAGAAGCAGCACCAACACATTTACATTTTTCTCGCTTAGAGGCTAGATTTCAACATTTGCATATTTGATTCCGGTATTCTTGAATGTCACATTTCCTGCATTAACACTCATGCCGCAAACACGCATCCATCCAGTTTCCTTTTCCATAAGCCACTGGGAAAAAAGGACCGAACGTTCATGAGTAATGAGACATTTCCTCACTGTGCATAAACATAGCTTTGTCAGACTTTTTGATTTTTCTCAATGGTATGTTTACGCATCTAACACTTTGGCCTTGGACCATTTTCCGGGTTGAACAAAAGTTAAGCCCTCCATCTCCACCTTCAAACCATTATTTATTGTTCCTCACATCCTTACCCTGCACTCCAGGCTAAAAGCGTTTAAAAGTGGCAAGGTTTCACGAATGTGATGCCAAGACAGAGTTACCAAAACAAATGCACAAAGTTCCCAAGCCAACGTCTTTTAATAAGGATCCTAACTGTGAGCCTTTGATAATATTTTTGGTGAACCTCCGCTCACCCTGGACTCTGGACCCAGGAATTTTGGAGAAACCTCAAAAAAACCTTAAGCAAACACTGAGTTCCTGTTACAAGGTAAAGTAGCCAATCTGCTTTCTGGTTATCTATCCATCCAGACATCCAGGTAAATGGTGAACTGGTGCTTGTTTAATTGTTTGTATTTTTAATAGCTGTTTAACAGTGCATATTTAATATTTATGCAAATGTAATAAAAATGTTGGACTGACTCATGAGTTGCTTTTAAAGTCCATCTAAAAGGGTTGGATTTACTTGGAAATGTATGCCAGATTTTAAGAACTGGTACCAGTTCTTGCTACTAGTGTTCATAGGCCTGGTTACTTTAAATGTAGTGCAAATCAGTATGTTCATTTGTACTTGTTTATAAATGTGCAAATGTTCTATTGAATAGCATCGTGATGCATTGTGGTGTGATGCTGCCTTGCAATTCTTGGCTCCCGAGCTTGGGTCTGTGTGGAGTTTCACAATAAGTTTCTCCACTTGTACTTGGATTCTTCTGTTAAGTTCCACCTTCCAAAACCTAGCTAGTGGTGGCTGTATGTGTAAGGGGCCCTGAGTTGAACTGCGGCCCAACATGAGGTCCGGAAAGGCTTGAATAAATTAATATGAAGGTACACATTTAACCAAGAGGTTTCCGCTGAAATAAAAAGGCAACTTTGGAAAAAAAATTAACTCCTGGCTTCAAAAATATTGAAGGGATTTTGACCCTGAGAAGTTTTGGGTAACCTTTACCTCATTGCCACTTCTAAGGAACCTTTCATTGTCTAAGACTTCGTTGGAGATTTAAGCTGAGCTTAGATCCAGTGCTATCCTGATTGTAGGATTGTTATAATGTCGCTGCTGCTGTATCTTGATGCTGGTAAACTGGACTTTTTTTTTTGTGGTAAAGAAAACATTTTGTAATAATTCTATAAATTAGAAACTTGGCCATGTATGTAACCTAACACAAACAATTAACCATCCTTTGTTGACCAATAACATGCTATTACAAAGAGGAAAAGAGTCTCTGCTTAATAGGAATTTTATTCCTCTAAAACAGTACAAATCAAACAGCCTATCAAATACAGTCATTTAAAATCGGGACTGCTTTGCTTGCTAATTGTCTTAATATTTTCACAAAACCCAATCTTTTTTGTGCTTTTGTGCTTTTGTGCCCATGGGGAACTACATGTCCTCCATATAAATGTATTAAGGGCACATTTAAAGAGTGGACTCAAAAGTGTTTGATTTTTCCTGGGCACCTTGGAAGCAGAACTACCGGTTCAGCAACTAGTCCATTCACTTGAGGCTCTGCCACTGTCCTTTTGACAATCGGTGCTTTCTCAGCTGAGTTTGACTCTGCAGACAAGAGGCCTGTGGACTTTGGGTCATGCAGGGCTGGAAGTTTGTGGTGATTGAAGCCTTGGGTGATGGATGGGGACACCGGCCCGGCTGGGGGAACAGGAGGTCCACTGGAGTTCTGCTGAAAGAAAAGGAATGCACAAGCAAAATAGGTCTTTTCAATTCTATTAATCTCTAGGTGGATGTTTAAATAATGTGATAGTGCTTAGTTACTGGTTGGAAGACTTCACAGTTAATGTTCACATTAAGCCCGTGGCCATCAGACTGACAGAACCCTTGGCGCTAAGGAAAAAGTAAATAATGTCACTGTGATTTAGCTGAATTACATTATTTTTTTCCATGTTTCTGTGTTGACCTACAACACTTACCCCATGGTCCATAGGGACACAAGCAGGAACTTCGCCATTTGTGCAGTTGGTTTCGATAATGGCGTATTCGGCTCGTATTAGGGGCCCACCACCCACTATCTGCAAAATAAACAAAACAAAACAAAAAACAAGACTCTGAAATTCGCATTAAACCTAAATTGCTGAGCAAGATTCAGGATGTTTCCCCTTCATGTCTCAAAGAGATCGAACTTACAAGAGGAGTACATTTACATTTATGGCATTTGGCAGACGGCTTTATCCAGAGCGACTTAGAGAATGCTTTGAAGTCTCTGTCAATAAATACATCCTTACACTGGTTCATTAAGCTGCTGACTAAGAGTACCATCAGTCTAAAACACTGGTGGGTCTTTTGTTAATCCAAGTACTTAAAGGAAAAGGTAGGTCTTTAGACATCGTCCGAAGACTGCCAGTAACTCAGCTCAGATGCCAGAACAGTATAGAGTCTTGAAGCATGCTTTTCTTCTACCCTGAGAGACAGTGGGAAGGCTCGAGTGGGCTGTTCAGTTGATTTTAAGGTGTAATCTTTCTGCATTGTGTAAGTTCACTTTGTTTATTGGATCTGATTTTGGATTTCCCTTTCACCTTGTTGATACTCATCTCTACATGCCTCATGTGTTCGATATTTGTATTGTATCTTGTTATTATTGTTGTCTAAGCATTTGTTTAACGAATTTAAAAAAATGAACTCGGTGACATAATTAGTTCTATACTTGCTGTATTCAGAGTCACAGTGTTACCTGAGACGTCAGCCGCCCAACATCGAGAACATCAAAAGTAGCATCGAAGGTGTTGTTGTTATTGAACAGCGCCAGTGAAGCTTGAACCAGCTGAGTGCCGTCGGTGTGGTTCAGAGCCTCCAGGAAGATGCAGCCTGGACAAGGGCTAAATGTTTCTGTTCTCCCACACATGGATATAAGAATATTAACATAGATTTATTGGACAAAACCCAAAAACATCCTGTTAAAACTAAGCCACTTTCCATGCAAGCTGTTAATATTCATTAATAATAATAATAATAATATTTATGAATTTAACACCGATATTTGACCTAGTTCTGTTTTGCACTTGAACGCAGCGACCGAAAGCTGGCCCCCAGCATCAGAAAGAGCTACATCACAGTCCGCTTCAACTGCCTGATGGACAAAGAGAGAGGGAAGAACAAAAAAACATAAAGGATATTTTATATATTTGTCTACATTTAAAACTAATTCTCAATTATGTCTTAGCAGTTATAAACATTTTTGTCATAATAAGTGTAATAAGACAAAAATTACAGCAAAGAGAAATCTAAGTGTAAACTTTTCTCTCCAGATGACTGAATGAGCTGTTGCTATAGAAACAATGACATATCAAAACAAGTGCATTAATATAAACCTGATTTTCGTGATTTGCAGCTGCACTACTGTCAGTAGTGTTGTTGCCCAGGTGCTGAAAATTAATCAACAACCTTCTTACCAATCTGAATCCAGAATCCAACAGCGCTAGTGTCAGTTTGGCAAGCAGAGCCCAGGTGAACTCATAACAGTTTAACAGTTCTGACCTTACATGACATTTGTAAACAGATTTGCTGCCAGCAAAACTGGCATATGCAGACTTATGAAAAATCTACAAAAATACTGAGACATACATTCAGAAGAGGTGATAGAGTTGCATTAAAGGGATACTTTACCGTTTCGACTTTGGTTCTGACTTCGCACTCAGGCACAGGTTTCGGGTGGGAGACATGGCACTTAGTCTCGAGGAGCTCCAGCTCCAAGAGGTAGGCGTGTGTCCCGTCAGCCTAGAACAAACCGCAAAGTGATTTAAGTCATTGCAAAAACCCCGTGTTTTAATTTGCAGCTGGATTAAACGACTCATCTCATCACCCCCTCGTCGTTCCGTTTTCCGTTCCTCTGGTCTGATGCACTTCAGAACAATGCTGTTATTAAGACCAGCTTATCAACTTCCTGTCAACATTTCCTCTTGGATTAATACGTGCTATCTTTTAGCCCATCACTTTTTTAGCTGCATTAAGATTTAAAAGATCACCAGTCAAGCGGTATCTTGTCGAAATGACTGGGACAATCGATTATGGTCTTATATAACTAGCTAGGTAATAAGTCCCATACAGGAAATGTTTTTCTTTTGTAGGCTAAGGACATTCTATGATTCCTTCTATGATCTTGAGTAACATCCAATTATCCAATAAAGGCTCTAATTCATCCCAAAAGCGTTCTATCGGGTTGAAGTCAGGACTCTGTATCCCTGTCTTCATGGACCTTGCTTTGTGCACTTGTGCGCAGTCATCTAAAAGATGTTGGAACTGGCATGGGATGTTTTTCAGGAAGTGGGCTCAGCTCCTTACTTCCAATGAAGGGAACTTTTAATGCTTCAGCATACCAAGACATTTTGGACAATTTCATGCTCCTAACTTTGTGGGAAGAGTTTGGGGACGGCCACTTCCTGTTCCAACATGACTACGCACCAATGCACAAAGCAAAGTCCATAAAGACATGGATGAGTGACTTTGGTGTGGAAGAACTTGACTGTCCTGCACAGAGTCCTGACCTCAACCTGATAGAACACCTTTGGGATGAATTAGAGCGGAGACTGCGAGCCAGGCCTTCTCGTCCAACATCAGTGTCTGATCTCACAAATGCGCTTCTGGAAGAACGGTCAAAAATTCCCATAAACACACTCCTAAACGTTCTAAAGGGTTGTTCCTGGTATAGCTGCAAAGTGTGTATCCAGTAAATGCTATTCTGTTCAGGGTCATTCTGTACATATTTGAGGAATACTAGGCATGAGGAACAGATTTTTGTCATACATGCCATGCATTTTATGTTAATGAAGACAGCCCTTTAATAATAAAAAGCCTTTTGTTCCATATGGCCGCCCCAGTGA
The DNA here is from genome assembly GCA_028570985.1 of Heterobranchus longifilis. Lineage (NCBI taxonomy): Eukaryota > Metazoa > Chordata > Actinopteri > Siluriformes > Clariidae > Heterobranchus > Heterobranchus longifilis. The sequence continues at coordinate 16,899,676 of JAOVVB010000043.1, forward strand.
TTCTCTGTGATTTCTTTGGAATGAATCTAATAATTTATACAGCAGTGTGTTCTGAGAATGCTGATAGATTAACTTCAACAGCAATGTAGTTCAAATCTTGTACTTTTAAATGTAAATGTAATTATTATTATTATACAATTTTTAATAATAATAATAATAATAATAAAAAAACCTATATTCTCCTTTATGATCTGCTTATTATTATATATTTTTTTATCATTTTGTCATAATGCTCATAATATCATTTGTGAAAAAATAAAATTTGTTCAAGGTATTTCTTGAATATTTCCTAATTGAGATTCTTACTCGTTTTTTTTTTACTGTTTAAGGAGTATACAGTATCATAGAAACGGTATGTTCTTTCAAGCTCATGCAGTAACTCCTCACCATACTCATCAAGACTTTACCTTATTAAAGACCTTGATGTCCTCGATTTGGTTCAGGGTGTATTTGTAGCCATGCGTATGCTGCGCGTTGATGAAATCCAGAGCCGCCTGGGCTGCAACTTCAGCTTCTGGAGAGTCGCAGAGTGGCAGACTGATGATGTGCTTCCCTGGGAAACATGACCCGTACGCCACGAGCCCCAAAAGGGCGACCACCACCCCGAGATTCATCATGAAGAGTGTAAAGCGACAAGGTTGACTTGGTTGCCTGGCTGATTGGTAATATATACTCCAAAGTTGACCCTTCATCACAGGGGAGGGGTACAACACACACATTTCTGACCAATGTCATGGAAGCGGCTGATGACAAACCGACAGGAATTGTACTTATTTGTAAGAGTACATTTACCTGAAATGCACTTCCTGGGTTCTTCAGAATGGCACAACAGGGGGAAGAACCTTGTTTTTTCAATCGATCACAGTATGTGTAAAGTTTGCATATATAATTATAGCCTCATAACACATCATCTGCCTTCCTACAGGCTGTAAACATTTCAGTCTAACACCGTATTATACCATAGGCTTTCACAGTACAATACTGGTATTGATATGCGCACCCCATAGTGTATATATGCCTTTAAGTGCATCATAAACATTATTGTGTTTCTTATCATAGACCTTATAATGGATTACTGTCATTATTATGGACATTACTGTGAATTATATGCATTGTTATTAACCTCTTTTGCCATTATAGTGCATCATAGTCATTCCACAGCTAATAGTGCATTATGAGAATTATTATAGGCATTATAATGCATTGTAGGCATTACACTCCTTGTGGTGCATTATAAACATTATTACAGTCTTAAAGATCTATATCCAAGAGCATTTATATGGACGTCATAGTGCATTATATGTCTGATTACAGGCAATATAGAACAGGATATGCACTGTACAGTTTATAGTGCATTATAAGCATTGTTACAATCTTAAAATGAAATATATTTATTCTTATGTGCATTATAAGCATTATTAAGGGCACCATAAGCATTCTACGTACAGCTGATATTGCATTATATGCTTTCTACAGTTTATATAGTGCATTATGAGCATTTATTATAGACATTAAAGTTCATTATATGCATTCTTCAGCTTATAGTACATTATATGTCTCATTTTAGGCATTATAGTGCACTATATGCATTCTTCAGCTTATACAGGATTATTAGGATTATTATAGGCATTAAAGGACATTGTAGTGATTATACATCTTATAGCGCATTATAAGCATTACTACAATTATGTATTATGTGTGTTACAGTATATCTTATAGTGTATTCTAGGCATTACTTTAGGCATTATGATGCAATGCCCTTTTCTTCTGTTTCTTATAATCTGCCTGCCTATGTTAAGGACTTTGCAACTGTAATGTAATAAAACTAAAGAGATTTTCGTGTATTTAAAAGCATGATCTTGTACTGTGCCCAGGCAAAGTAAATAGGATTTTATTATTTACACTAGGGATTCAAGTTCAGGTCTGTACCTGCTTGTTTGTCTGTTTTACCCCAGATAACACACAGGGTTGTGGAGTTCAGTGGATCTCAACTGAATGAACCACTTTTACAACATAATTAATAAAAGTCGTTAAGACTCATGCAGCAAAGTCCTGTAGGAAATGTGTGGTGGAGAAAATCGTTCCTCTCAGTGGAGGGGAAATCTACAACCATGCTGCATTCTCCTGCTTATCGCTCAGCTCTCAGGGGTAAAGCTGGGCATAAATTTTGCACTCATGTGCACTGGGTTTGCCTGTTCACTCATCTCAACCTGGTGGGAACTCTTTATTTAAGAGGCCAAACTCCATAAACAGTGACTTTGACAGAAGTCATGCATTTTCAAGGATGTACATGGGATTTCTTTTAGGACGGGACTCCTACACAGCAAAGGTTTACATAAAGAGGCCTTTACAAATCAGACCAATCCTTCTAAAGTCAAAACTCTGTTTGTGTGTTTTTTTTGTTTTTTTTTTTAAATCTCGTGTAATGTAAGCTTGGGTCAGACCAATAGGGGGAGATGTTGTATGATGCATGATTGCGTCACAACTCCCTTCATTCAGACCCTTGTGCACTTTGCCTTTTAAGGGAATAGGGACTGGTTTGGAATCAACACTTCTCAGAGGCTTTGAGGCCAAAGTAAACACTAATTCAGAGGCTAGGCATACTTGGAATATAAGACCAGTGGCTCAGAAATATCTGAGCTAAAGCAGAGCTGTATATGGCTCTGGATTTTGGGAAGAATTTTATTCATTTACTGGTATACTGGTTTACTGGTATTAACAAATATATAGGCTTATTTTAATAAAATGAATAAAATAAACGATATATATATATATATACGTGTGTGTGTGTGAGTTTGGATATATTTGGAAAGCTGGTCCTATATTTATGGACTTATTTTCCAGCCTGATAAGTAAAGTCAAGATTTTTGTTATGCAAAAGTTCTAAAAATAGCATGGCATAAGTTTAATATCATTAAGTAAGAGCGTGTGGTCCGCATCAGACACGCACATACTGTACTGTATATAGTGTTAAACTGGAGGCTTTAAGGCATTCCCGTATAAGTCTGGTAACTCCAACTTCAGACACTGAAATTTCTTAAATTTTCACATTTTATTTTGTATTTATAAAACAAACACATTACCACCATCCATTAGAAACACGATCAAAGCTCACATGCTATAAAATGCACGACACAGCAACAATATTTCTACTTTCACGATGAGTTTTATCAATACAACCCCCCTGTCTCATATTTAGCCATCTAGTCTCTGGTCTCTCGTCCCTCGCCACTCTCTTCTTTGTTTTGTCTTTACTCATCGTTTGCGGCGTTCCACTCGATCTCAGGCTCGTCGTCCATGCGCAGGATGAGGTAGGAGAGCAGCTGGAAGATGTTCTGCCACATCAGCAGGAAACCGTACAGGTAGAAATCGCTGATGTCGATCTGGCAGCGCTCGCCGGCGAAGCTGATCTCACACACACACTGGAATTTGTCGATGAGGTTGCGGCAGTATCCTCCGTTCAGGCACGGGCCAGAGGCGCACTCGTCCAGCTCCTGCTCACACCTAGGGGAGTAATGAGTGTTCAGTGTGTTAATTATGACTATTATTTCTCGAATCATTTCAGGCCATTTTCATCTTTTGGCCTCGTCAGTAAAGGATTAGTATGACTATATACTCTAGCACTACTGTCAAGGTTTCTATTAAATTCTTGAATATTTTAACTAAAATTATATCGAAAGTATGGGCATATTATTACTAAAAATGTATTAAGGTTTACTGTATCTTAAAAATAATTCAATAAATGTATAAATTCTGCCCATGGCTTTCATGTCAATCACTATTCAATACATTAACTAACAATCTGCTGAGCGTTAATGAGACTTGTTGAGAATGTTCCAATCACATGAGCCCAAATATTTAAAAACAATATCGATTCGCTAAGAACAAAAGTGCGAGGGTTCGGGGCGCACAGTGCTGCAGCCCAAGGATGATTTTAAAAAATTGAGCTCAGCCTCAAATCACATGCTTTTCAAAAATGTACATGCCTACATAGACACTCGTTTGTCCGGCGCCCCGCGTACACAAACACAAAATAATGTAATACAGTTTCGATTTTTTTTTTATTGTAAATAAATGACATTAAGAAATACAGCGGAATATTGTGACTAAATGACTTTATTTCATTATTAAACAAATAATTATTATGTTAAATAATTACATGTTAAAGTAGCTTTCTTTTCTGCCTAACTTTAAGGGGGCGGCGCCCCTGCGCCCCTTATTGACCGGCCCGCCACCGTGCACTAGGTGTTGATCTTACATGCTCTCCACTATACAGCCTGATCATGTGACCTGGGTTGAATAAAACTGTACAATCTCAATCTACTGTATTGATCTCGTGAGAAATTGTCACAATATGCTTTTCTGACAGACCGTGATGTCTTGATCTTTAAAACTGAAAAATACATGATTATTTTCCATTTATTAGCATTAAAATATTAGTAGTTTAGTATTAGTGATTAATGTTTGCGACCAAGCCTATACATCATGATACATATCCCTGTGAACTCGTACGAATCGTCAAAAGAATCCACAAAACACGCAGACGGAGGAGATTAAACAACTCGCCAAATTTGCTTTCAGGGTGTCATTATTGCAAACTTACCACTGTCCAGTAAAACCAGGCAGACAGTCACACTTGTCCTCAAACAGGGAGCAGTTTCCGCCATTAAAGCAGCTGTAAGTCCACTTGTCCTTCCCGCAGATGGACACCGGCAGCCTCGGAGACCTATCAACACAATTCACACATTCTACACCGCACCAACTATCACATAAAATAACTTTACGAAAATAACACAGATTACAGGTTTACTTATGTTACTGTTATTCTTCATTCATTAAATGACAAAAAGACAACTTACGGAAGCCTGTCAATGTACCAAGGCATTTCCGCCATTCGTTCTCTAAAAAAAATGGGAAATGATGATGGAAGGTTACGTACAGTTAAAAGGAAATGTTTTTTTTTTTGTAATTTCTTTTTACCTGCCATATTAGTTTGTGTTGTGCGGTAGCAGTTCCTGTGTGTCTTGGTGGCGTAAAATAATTATTTAGGTTTTTATCGTGATATAATAGTAACATTGACAAAATGCACAATACAGTGGAACCTCGGATTACGAGCATAATTTGTTCCGGAAGCGGGCTCGTATTCCAAAACACTTGTAAACCAAATTTAATTGTCCCATAAGAAATAATGGCAACTCAAATTATTCGTTCCACAGCCCCAAAAAAATAAATACATAAAAATAATTAACACAAAATATAAAGTAAAAATAAAA
>JAOVVB010000043.1:16944840-16961611 GCA_028570985.1 Heterobranchus longifilis
TGACAAACATGCAAAAGAATAAGAAATCAGGAAGGGGGCAAATAGTTTTTCACACCACTGTATATATATATTTTTTTGTTTGCTCATTTTTACCACAACATTTCATTCGTCCTTTTTGAAAAATGTAAAAATACATAAAGTCAAATAATGTCTCCAGTGATTACGATGATTATTATTGTAATTATTATTATTGTTCTTGCCTTGAGTAGAGCGTGCTCATCCTGGATCCTCTCACACACGGCGGCCGTGTCCGCGCTTCCTGAGCTCAGGAGTTTATCCGCCGTCATCTTCCCCAGGTGTGTGAGCAGCGTGGAGACGGGCATCTCCTTCAGCAGGGCTTTCCACACCTTCACACCGACACACACACACAATAAACACACCTTATTTTAATCAGTCAATCTGTCCATCTGTCTGTCCTTGTGCGTATCCATCCTTCCATCGCTCCATACAAACGTCTCTCACGCTCTCTGTCTGTGACATTAGTACCTCTCTGTCTCTCCCCACCCTCCTCAGCTTTTTGTCCCTCTCTCAATCTCTCCGTGTGTTTGTCCTCCCACCTCTCGAGACTTCAGGTGTTTAGCGAGGACGTGCTCTGTCTCCAGTTTGTGCTCCTCGATCAGATGCGCCACCTCCAGCTCGTCGCTCGAGTGCTTGGCCTTCTCCACGGCCTCCAGGAACAAAAACACCTCCATCACGTCCTCCGTCTTCTCTCGGTCCGCATACGTCTCCTGCACCACCTTCCAGCCTTTAGTCACGTATTTACTCACCAGAGCGACGGCTGCGAACAGCAGAATACGACAAACGACAAAACTTTATTATTATTATTATTATTATAACATTTCTGCAAAAATGTGACCTACGTCATTGTCTAATCGAATAGTCCTGACCTTCACTCGCCGGTTTCAGGTGCGCCAGCCGGAACAGGTCCTGATGAGACCAGCCTCCTCTCCGTTTACACTTGGTGACGTCCTGTGCCAGGCTGAGCGCGTTACGTCCGTTGTACCAGCCCGCCACGGCTTTCCTCAGCGCCCGCCCCCACATGCCGCGCTGCCCGGCGCCGCTCAGCTCCTTCTTATACTGGACGAAGCTGAACAGCTCACCCGGAGACGCGCACACCTCTCTGAGGACGGCGTATGCCGCTCGCTTGGCCTCCGCGTCCGGGTGCTGCGAGATCACGGCCAGGGCGAACAGGGCGGGGCCTGAGCTTCTCACTCCGCCCCTCAGACTCATGCTGCGCACTTCTTGCACCGCCTCGCCACCTCGTCCGGCCTCGAGCAAACCGGTCAGAGAGGAGGCGCGCTCGAGGCACAGGCTCCTCGGCTCGCGCGACCTGTAAGTGGCGCTCTCGGAGCCGTAGCACAGGAAGCGGCGCAGACGCACTTCCTCCGGGATTCTAACTGCTTCAGTTGTGCGGTTTGATGATTCCTGCTCTGGCGGCGACGACGGATCCATAGCGCCGAGTCTTAAAAACAGTGCACGGTGATTATAGGATCATTTAAAAAATCCATGAAAGTATTCGTTGACACAACTTTTACTATTTACTTTTAAATCATATCATACAGCTGCACAACACAACTTTCTTTTCACTACCAGGAAATGCACGTCTGAAATTTGCGAGTTTCATTACTGTATATTTTGGCGCATACCGTATTTCCTGATTCCTGACCCAACTTGCCTTCGTTGTGCGATCGAATCAGCTTATAACCTTACTGCGGTTGTATTTAATGACTCGGGATAAAATGTCCCAAGTCATGTTATTTGGTCATGTGCCAAACCATCTGACTTTCAGGGGAGAGTGTTTAGTTGTTTTTTAAATCCCTTGATGGCAATGTTTTTTTTTGTTTTTTATCAGAATCTGTCAAACTGACGCGATTGCAGCCTGACAGGATTGCTTTGGCAACTTTATTGTTAAGATGACTTTTTTTCCTAACAAACTGGAACTCAGTGGCTCCCCCTGCCTATCGCCAGTAGAACACTTTGACTTTCAACCTGCTCTTCATTTCGAAAAAGTCCAGGGCCCGTATTCACAAAGCTTCTTAGAATTCTCTCAGAGAGCTCCTATCTTAGCTTAAAAAGTCCTAGTTGGGAGTCCTGGACTAAAAGTGATTTAGGAAACTTCTCAGAGCAACTCTGAGTAAGGAAAGTACAAAAACCTTTATCGTAGCGAGGAGGTTTGGTCGACCCCGTTGCTAGGGATGATGCAGCAATTCAAGGACTGTGATTGGCGGATAAAAAAATAACCTCTGACCTCTGTAAAGGTCTTGAAATGGGCTCTTTGTGAAAACAGAATACATGATAATGAAACAGACAGTGAAATCATAATGTTTGTGTATAAATAAATTGCATAATAATGACTACAGGCTACTTTATGCAAGGTTTCTGTTATAGGATAAATATCTTAAAGTTAATTAAACAGTCAAACGTTAAAAATGTGTCTATTTTTAAAGCAACTAATTTGCACACAATAGGTATTATGTTTAAGTTCTTACATTTATTTACCAAACTGATTTTATTACTTGTAATCCATTTTAGATTGATGGGAGCAAACTGGCTCACCTTTTACCAGTTTACATGACTGCAGGACTGTCTGTTTAAGTTGTACTTTTGGATGGTATGTAGCCAACAATGCAAGAAAGACGGAAGAAGGTAAAAGAACAAGAAAACCAGATTGGACAGAAGAGCAGTGTTTTTTACGTATAGTGTTTGGAGAATATTTATTCTTTACGCCATTTTGTCCGGAAGCCGTTCAAACTTGTTTGCATCAGGGGAAAGCCAAGTGAAGCAAGTTTACATATTTTTTGCATTTTGTGTAATATTTAGTAAAGACATAGCACCAGGGGTAACAAGAATGTTAGCAAGAAGAAAACAGAGACACTTTCAGTTTGGTTTTTAACGCAGCCGGTGCCAAGAGGAATCATAAATTAAGGTTAAGTGAGGTTTAACTTTATCTATTTAGTTCATATTTTACTAATTTACATGTCTTTTCTAAAAGTTTTGATTGTTTTATATGCAAAAATATGATGATAGTGTTGGAAATTGGTAATATTGGTAATATTTTTGTTTGGCTGGAACAGATTATATGCAGTCACATTATTTCCTGTGGGAAAATGCGTTTCACAATACGAAATTTCATCTTAAGGAATCGCCTCCGGAAACTCGTATGCCGAGGTACCGCTGTTTATGTTTGCTAGTCTATTGGTTTTTATTTATTTATTTGGTTATTTTTTTTATTAGTTTGCTTAGACTGTACATCTTCTATTTGTTTGTTTGATTTAATTGTGGTTAGTTAATTGTACAATTCAAGTTTTTACACCTGAATCTTTTATTCTTTCAATACAGTAATTGTAATTTTTATTATTCTTAATAACAACAACAACAATAATAATAATAATAATAATAATAATAATACCACTAATAATAATAATAAGAAGAAGAAATGACAATAAATAGTGGGAAATATTTATTCATCTCCAGGAGGGAAATTTAAGTAAGTTGTTAATTTACTTTTAGATATTTATTATGAATAAAAATAAAAAATAAATAAATAAGCTAGAATAAACTCTACATGCTAGCATTCTTGATTAGCATATCTTCTCTTCCCAGAAAACAAATCAGATTCTAGGTTTAAGCACGACATCCCTGATTATTATTATTATTTAAATGATTATTTTTGTTGTTATTATTGTGTAGAATAACTTGGCAATTTTTTGGCATTCATTTAAACACTTAAAACAGAAACCAAAGCCGGTTTGTTTGCATTCCATCAATCCCTCAGTGACTCCTAGCTTAGCCTAGCCTAGCTTAGCCTAGCATCCTGAGTCACTTCCGAATCGGTTCTACCTGCTAAAAGCCTCAGAGTTTCAAGTGTTTGTTTGTTTGTTTTTATCCCGAGTCATTAAATACAACCGAATTTACATCTCAAATTGTTTAAAAGTTAGATATAAAAATAAACTTGCTCGTTTCTTACCGAGGTCTTCAGCCAAACTCTGGAAGAAAGACGAATCCCGGGAAGAATCGATTCTTCGAACGCAGCCACAATCGACTCGGAGTCGACTCCGAAGCTTCGAAACATTGAAGGTCAATTCTGTTTAAACTAAAAGGCGTCGTACACACCTAATTAGTGTCACAGTTTTACGGTTTAGTCTGCATCCAGATCCCACACCTCATCCTGTATCCTGTCCTCGCAGTTACTTTGGGAATCGCTTTATGTGAATCGCTCACCATCGGAGTCGACTCCGAATCACAGCAGGACTCGGGCAGAGCTGCGAAGCAGATAGGCGGGTCGTGTTCCAATCCGCGCGCTCTCGCGTCCTAACTCGGCTCGTGCTTGGAATTCCGGACGCGTTTGGAATACAGTTGGGGGTGAGGGTGCGTGTGTGGTGGCGTGTACTGGCCACAAGGTGGCAGCAAAAACAAACGAACTAAAACATTGTGCATCCTACAAAGGGTTTGTAGAACTAGTTAAAGGTTTAAAGTTTAAAGTTTAGCTTTTCTAATGAATATCTGTTGGTGCAGGTGTTTGAGCAATTAGCTTATTAGCATCTTATTTTAAAGTAGATTATTAAATCCGGCACATAACTGTTTTACTTAACATTTTGATGTTACTCATGGCGCAGGTTAAACGTCAGGCAGAGATCTAAGTACTGCAAGCGTTTCCGTAAATTCTGTACAGACAGCTTTGCGTGACGCTGTGACAAAATCTGGCTGGACAGACATACAGACATACAGACATACTGGTTTCTGGTCCTCCAATGTATAAAGCATAGCTAAGAAAGATATTGAAAGAGTGCGTTCTCACCAATGTGCAGACGAAACCTTTCCTTATATTTATATAGATACAAAATAAAGCTTGATTAAGCTTTCTGAAGTTGGCGCTGTTGCATCAGTGTCTCAGCTGATTCATGCTATACTATAGTTATCCATCAATCCATCCATCAATCCATCCATTCATCTAGAAACCTCTGTAGACCAACTAGGGACCGTTGTATTTATTTCCATTTTTGTGACTGTGGTAGGAGCTCCGGTCAACACTCACACACTCATTCACACACTACGGGCAGTTGGGGAACGCCATACTGCAGTTAAGACTAATGCTAATCTTAACGTCTTTAACCAAAAGGAAAACTTTTTTTTTTTCTGTTGGCTTGAGTGATTTATTTCCCTGATTATAAAAATTGAAGAAACACCATTTTGATAAAAAAATTACCCGCAAAATTACATCACTTGACGCTTGGCTTTATCGTCGCCATTGTCTTGACCGTTTTATCCTGTATTCAGGGTCGCAAAGGGGCCTGGATGGGGTGCCAATCCATCACAGGGCACACACACACACACACACACACACACAATGAGTAAATGAGTTGCTACGGGACTCAGCTAATCGAACTAATTTTATAGTTACAAAACAATATTGTTAATTTCGAGCATATCACATCTCACCTTATTATTTTCCACAGTCAACAAACTAGCGAGCTGGACGTAAATATATATTTATTTATGACTTGTGCTTGTCAAGAGCTTTTCATCAGCCAAATATCACCACAAGGTCAAAACTGTCAGCTGTGTCATCATTATTTCGACGTGTGGTCCTCACCCAGAAAGAAAAGCATGAACACACACACACACGCACACACACACACACACACACAGCTCATTAAACTGTAGTTTATATTCTACGCTATGAAATATTAAACAGCTGCAGCAGCATGAATGAAGGTGTCTTGAACAGCTTCATTTTCTCCTTCAAGCATTAACGTAAACAACAAACAGGATGTGTGTCTGTGTGAAGTCGTGCTCAAGCTAATGCCCAAGTAATCGACGCTCTAAACAGTTATCTGGAAGTTGGGTCATGTCAACTGGACTTGTTTTCCGTTCCGTAGTAACGTTTCACTACTCATCCAAGTAGCTTCTTCTTCGGTCCTCCAAGGTTAGCACACCAAAGTGATTGACAGAACCTGGGCAACAGATCCCACCCACTTTGGATCCCTCTGGTTCCTTTCTAAAACGTCTTAAACAGGAGCGCCCCTTATGGTGAGATTATAAGTGTTCTGGCTAATATACTGAGCAAAAGAGTTCGGAACTCTTAAGCATTCAGATGGTTTTTTTTTAAAAACCAGAAATGATGTGAACTTTTTTTGGCACATCCTTTAACGTCCTGTATGCTTGACGTATTACCATGTTTAATTGTATTATACAGAATATAATGCAATTAAATGCAATTAACTGTTTACTTAAAGATTTTACATTAAGTAAACAAATTTCAACTAACATTCATAATTTATTAAATTACATTTTTACTTGCAAAAAAAAAAAAAAACAACAACAAAAGAACAAGTGCTCCACAAAAAAAAAAAAAAAGAAGATTTTTATGGATATGTATTTATGTGAGTTATTTATAATAAGTTATCGATAAACTATATTTTAAAGCATTTAACACAATTAAAGTTAATGCTGTTAGTAACATGAGTGCGAGTCGAGTACAGACTGATAGTGACAAGATTTTACATTAAGTAAAAAATTTAAACCAGCATTCATAGCGCCGTTCATTACTTCAGAAACTTAGCTAGCTAGTAGTAGCTACCGTTGCTATCAATGCTGGTTATTATATTATTATTAATAACTCACATGAATACATATCCATAAAAATATTTTTATTTTTTGTGGAGCACTTGTTCTTTTGTTGTTGTTGTTTTTTTGTAAGTAAAAAATGTAATTTAATAAATTATTTGAAGTGATACTTCTACTTGTAGTGGAGAACAGTTTTTAGGCAAGTACTTGTAATTTTACTTGAGTACTGCATTTATATACTTCTGTCACCTCTCCTTGAGACATTTTGGAGGCTTGCATTATTGAAACATTCTGAAATGTGTTCTCTCCAAATTGACTTTCTCAGAATTAAATTCCACTCAAATACATCATGGTCCATTAGAGAGAAGCAGGACCGTGTCGTGATGTTCCCACCATCATGCTTCACTCTGGGTAAACACATAATAAGCTAAATTATTGCCATTTTTCCCCCCCAAAAAAATCTGTGTTTTCTAAACATATTTTTGTGTGTGACCATGAGTTTCAACAGCTGTTTTTTCAGCTTAGGTCTCTTTTGGACTGACTCCTGGCTCCTTTCTTCTCTCTCTTTTCTCTCTTCTTCCCTTCCTCACCATTACCCTGAGAGCAAGTTCTGAAACACTGCATGGTTCCTCTGTCCCAGGAGATTGTTATGAACCCAGCTGCACTCGCGGTCTTTTTTGCAATGACTCCAGAGCTTTCTCTATTGAAGTGTCTTTTCTTATTAAGTTGTTCCTAAGAACTTTAAGAAGCTCCTTGCTCTCCTAGTACTGTACATTAAGTCTTAAGTCTTCTAATGTTTCCTTTCCCTTACTACATGTAAAAAATATATATTTTTTAGTTAGGAATAAACACTTTTTTCAAGATTGTTTCACAATATAATTTTTAGATATAATGTAATTTATGATAATTTCATTTTAAAATAATAATTATAATAATTATAATTATAAATAAATATATTTATTACTTTTATTTTTTAATTACATTTAAATCAAGTTATCGAGTATTTATTGCCTATTGTTTTTTTCATTATTAAATATTTTACTTATGATCGATTATAAATAAAACATGTAAACATTTATTATTATTATTATTATTATTATTATTATTATTATTATTATTATTATTATATTCTAATTGCTATATAGAGTATTTTTAGCTACTTTTAAACTGCATGTTAAACTTATGTACTATGTATATTTATTATTTTTATGTAATTTTTTGTGATTTGTGTGATTTATTTCATTTTGATTTAAAACAGCACTTTGGTAACTTTTATTGTTGTAATCCAAAAGAAATGACGAGAGATAACTGTAAACCAAAAGCAGACTTGATGGACATGCCTGGAGAATCAGTGAACATGCAAAAATGATGTGTGCACGTGCTAATTATGGCTAATTACACCCCAAGCTCTACGCCGCTAATTAGCCCCGAGTCCCTGAATCCAAGCGTTGGCTATTTGAACACAGATTCCAGACGGGAGAGGAAGAAAAATATAGCATGCTAATTAAAAACAACAACTCTTGTCAAAGCGTATTTGGTTAATTAGCCATGTAGCTCAATCTAACACTTCACTCGAGAAGTTTGGAGTGCTCTTGCTGGTCGACAGTGAAGAATCTGCAATTTTTATTAATTTAATTTGTAGTAGACTCTAAGTAGCTAGCATGCCCAACTAACAATGTGCTGAAAACCTATGTAAAACAGTTTCTATTGATGTTCTGGAGGTCATATTGAGTATCTTCATCGTCCAAGCACACTCTTTGTTTTTGTTTTTTTCAAATTAATTAACTTGCTCGTTAAATGTGGTTTATGTAAATGAGTGCACATACTTGTGTGTAATTGTTAGCTTTACATTTGGACTGCTTAAGATTCCAGTGGATTCTGGAAAAAATCCTACTTATCTCAGTCTCATTTATACTGTGTGTGTGTGTGTGTGTGTGTGTGTCTATATTAGATGTGACCATGACTTTGTTTGCGTGGAATTTAATGTCATTTAATCACACTCATAAGCACGTTTTAAAAAATGTACAATGCCATCTGTTCAAAAATGCCATCTGTAAAAAAAAATTAGTGGGTTAAAGTGTATGTCTGTTTACATAAATCTGTAAATAGAAAATGTAAACATTCTAATACACCAATTTATAAAATGTGCGAAAAAAGTAAATCTGAAAATGCATAAAAGTGCAACTATATAAGTGTGTGATAAGTACTGTGTAAAAGTGTAAAAGTAAAAATGTGTACAAAACATAAATGTATAAAGGTATAAAAATGTAAACGCGTAAAAAATTTGCAAAACGAAAATTTTAAAGGGGTAGATGTGTAAGTGTATAAAGTGTAAATGTATAAATTTGTAAAAGTGTAACCATAAAAGTATAAGTGCAAAAGTGTAAATATATAATATTGTAAATTAATAAATCTGTAACTGTGTAAAGAATGTAGTGTAAATGTGTAAACTGTAAAAATATAATATAATGTGAAACTATATAAAAAAAAGTATAAATGTGTAAAAGTGTAAATATAAAAAAAAAAAAAGGTGTAAAGACGCACTTATTAGTGCAGAACGTGTAAATATATGAAACTGTAAATGTGTAAATACAAAAGTGTAAAGGGTAAATGTGTAAAATCTATATAAAGTAAAATTGTAAAAGTGTTAATGTATAAAAAGGTTAACAAAAGCGTACAAATATAATGAAAAGTGTAAATGCCTACATGTGTAAAAGTGTAAATATATAAAATGTGTAAAAGTATAAATATGTAAAAGTTTAAACACAAATTTATCAGTGCAAAAGTGTAAATATATAATACTATAAATGTGTAAAAGTGTAAATGTGAACATTAACAAATGTATAGATGTAAAAATATATAATAGTATAAATTTATAAAAGTGTAAATATATCAATTTAAATGTGTAGAAGTGTGTTACTCTCACCGATCTCTACATACTGAGTGTTCAATCCGTTACTATCTCTCCGGATGACTGTGCAGCGTCCTCATGTCTCTCCTCCTGCCAGTGTGGTACTCTACAGCTTTAACGACGTTCAATTTAAGGTAATTATCTTTAAAGCAAGTCATCAGCGTGGCCCTGGAGTTCATCAATACACTCGCTCACAGTACAGAGTGATTATGGCAGAAAAATATATATAATTATAGAGTTTCATAGGCTCTCGTTCCTATTTGAACTGAATGATAATGGATTAAATCTTTTGCTCGAAAACACACACACACACACACACACACACACGGAAAGAGGGAGAAAGACGCTGTTAAGTGGAAAATGAGACAATGACATGATGGCATTTACTGGTTGCGGCTTTTTAATCAAAATCTAATTACACCTGCTGTGTGAAAAACTGAAATATTCTCATTTTTCACTTCTATGTTTTAAAAGCTTCAATGTCCACTAGATGTAATTTTATTTTTCTTTTAATTGAACATATATGAATAGTAAACTTTATTTTTGCTCGTATTGATTACAAATTATTTACTGCTTTTATACTTTCTATGTGTTTTGACAGTTGTGCTTCATTTTTTTTCTTGTCATTCATAAAAGAAAAGAAAAAAAAGCACAATTTTCTTTAAGGATCCCATATTTTACTATTTCTTTATCAAGGTAACACGGGTCTCAGAGCTCCTCCAAGTGTGTGTATGTGTTGTAATGCTCCAGTCGAAACGCCTCTCGGATAACACCAAGCCACGGCCACTGGAGAAACCTGAGCAACAAACCAGGGAAGAGGCTGTTTTTATATGAGGTTTAAATGCATAAAATGGATAAAATAGACTAAAAAGAAAGCAGGCATTTTTTTCCCTAATGTGTTTTTCTTTTATTCTTTTTTTTTTTTTGTACTGGAGACTCTTTCCATAAACGTTAAATGAACATTGACTTATACATAGAAAAACATCACCATTTCAACAATTTGACATTTGTTTGTCATCATCATAATATATTAGAATGAGCATGTTGATATACAGTACAGGCCAAAAGTTTGGACACACCTTCTCATCTCAGTATGAACCTGTGATCCATAGCTGTGCTGCTGTCTGACCAATCAGATTTGACGATTTGTCTGCTTTGTAAAGTGTAGCTAATTTGTTTGAGATTATTGATAATTATTAGTTGGTAAAAGGAAAAAAAAAAGGGGGACGAAATTCTAATTTAAGTAAAAAGACAGTTTTTGTTTCGAAAAAATAAAATACAATAAAAGGTTTTGTTTGTTTGTTTGTTTTTCTTTTGAAAATAGAATTACATTTGTTTACAAATTTAATTTACACTAGCATTACAGAAATCAAAACACAAACACTATATTTTTTCAAGTGTAATTATTTCACATGTTACAGCGATTAGACCCTAAAGCTCTTGTCACTACTCTTGCCTCAGAGCGAAAAGCTTTAATCTAAAATCCCTTCTCTCTCTCTCTCTCTCTCTCTCTCGCTCTCTCTCCACATTAGTATGGACCGTACGTACGCATTTAGGTGCCGCAGCGCTTGATTTTGTTACAATCAGAGCTCAGCGCATTGTCGGTGAAGGAAACGAAACCCCATTACGCTGATCCCGAAGCAGCACCGCGCGCTAATCCCGACAACAACGAGGCTGAGATTAGCACAGAGCGGTGCTCGGCTTCCTGTTCGGGCAACTCCAGAATAATGCACTGTTTTATTTATGAAACGTCCTATAAAACCTCTATGCATTGTATATTTAATGACATCGGCACAGTTGATCGCATATTTCATTGCAGTTTTGCTGCTGAGACGATGCTGACATTTGCAACCCAATAATCTTCTGGTAAACTCGCTTTTTAATAAACGAGCAGAAAAGCGACAAAGTGACATTTTTAGCTGCTGCAGGCGACGAGCGGGAATAAAATGTCACCCGAGCAATTAATCTTTCTTCTGCTAGATTACTCTTCTTCATCTGCTGGCTTTTAGCACAGCGTGGGACGCGCAATGATAAGTGAACGTTTGTGTTAGGGCTATGTGTGTGTGTGTGTGTGTGTGTGTGTGTGTGTGGGTGCGTGTCACTTCTTCTCTGCTGACTCAATACAGTAATCTGATGTATGTATATGAGTCAGTGTGACACAGCACAATTCAGGCAGCAACAGAGGCCACGCCCACTCCACGCCCCTTTTATTACAGCTTTATAGCAGATTTATTACACATCCTCATCCTCCTTACTGCAGTTCTCCTTCCTGCTGAGAGATTTGTAGAGCCACATCTCCCCATCAATCCATTCATCCATTCTTTCAGTCTGTCATTTGTTCTGATCTTCCTCCCATTCTTTTTTTCTTACTCCCTTTCATCCGTCCTTCCACCCATTTATTCAGTCTTTGCTTCATTCATTCATTCATTCATTTTCTCCTTCCTTCTTTCCTTCCTTCCATTTGTCCATCCATCCTTCCTCCTCTCTTCCTCCCTTATCATCTCTTCATGCACCCTTCCATCCATCCATTCCTTCAGTCTGTCCTTTATTCATTCATTTATTTGCTCCATCCTTCCTTCCTGCCTTTCTTCTATTTGTCCATCCTTCCTTCTTCTTCTCTTCCACCCTTATCATCTCTTCATCACGTCTTGCATATGCCTTCCTTCAGTCTGTCCGTCAGTTTGGTTATTCATTCATTTGTTCATTGCTTTGTTTGATCCTTTCTTCAGTCATTAGTTCATTCGTTCATGCCGTCCTTTTCTTCCATCCATTGTTTATTTATTCACTCCTTCCTTTCTTTGTTCTTCTTTGCTCCATTCCTTCCTTCTTCTTTCCTCCTTCCTTCCTCTCATTATGTCTCTCTCCCTTCTCTTCTATTCCTTCTTTCTTTTCTTCCTTTCCTCAATCCGTTAATCTGATCGTTTGTCATTCCGTAATTTTCTTTAATCTGTCATTTTTTATTCTCTCCTTCTTTCCTTTTTTTAAATGCATTCCTTTAATCTTTTTTTTTTTTCATTCATTCATTTGTTCCATCCCTTTTCCTTTCTTTTCTAGTCCCTCCCTCCTTCCTTTTCTCCTCCTTTTCTCCTTATTTTTCGCCATCATGTTGCGGTCAGCGCCGGATCACATGACCGAGCGGCAGTTCAGATAGTTAGTTTACAGTAATGATTGTGAATGCGTGGTACTCGGTGGACTCACTTCTGCTTTGTGTGTCTCAGGTCTGGTCTTCCTGACGCTGGATCGATGACGCCTCACCTCTTTCAGCACGGCTCGTCCTCGGAGCCACACTAATAATAAAAGGCATGAATCAGATATGGGACAAGGCCCGAGAGAGTTATTTCACACCTGGCTGCCCGGCTGCGCTCCTCTGTGACAGACACCGCAGATTTTCATTGCTAGAGGAGGAGGACACTCGCTGATCTTCACACAGTAGCGCCATTCATCAGGCTTCTACTAGACAGTTTATACGTCTATACACTTGGAGTCCTGAGACATTTTGAAATGTTCTGTATCAGTGCGAAAAGGGCGATGATGATGATGATGATGATAATGTTATGGTCATGGTGGTCAAACATTTAGACATTAGACATAAAATGTGTGTGTGTGTGTGAGTGTGTGTAAGGTTGTAAGGCTTGAAGCAATCTCAGTATCTCTGGTCACTCTGAGTGCAGTATTTTCGTGGGTGGATTTTAACGAAACACTCTCGGGTCTTTCAGCAGCAGCGAGAGGAGGAGGAGGAGGATGAGCAGGAGGAGGAAGAACACTCGCGAGCTCCCTCTGATTAAAGTAACCACCTGAGAAAAGAGGACTTTCTCTTCTTACCTCCTTAAGTGAAGTCAGCCGCTTTCACACCTCAGCTTTCTCGTCAGCAGCTCTGAGACTTTTTTCGAACCCGAGCTCTGCCATGGTTTTCATTATTTTCATGTCATATTAAATGATGCTCCCTTTGACACGTCATACTGTGTATGCGACCTACCACATTCCATCCCTTATATGGTCACTGATTGCTGCTCTTCTTAATATGTTGCTATGGTGACAGGTTTGATTGAGGTTCGAATATCACTTAGTGCTTGAGTCCCCTGACTAGTTCGTTTAATTAAGTCCACACATTGCCAGAATTCTAAAATATATTTTACTTTATTGTCTATTTAAATGAATAAAAAAGAAATAAATCATACTGTTAGATACAAATTTAATTTAACCGTTTAAATGTTTCTCATAGATCAGAGCTGCGCGTTGCAAAAACTTGACGCTGACAAACTAAAAGCCTGGAACTTAAACAGTGGAAAGTAGGCACTATCGGGACTTGCTGTGAGGATTCAGCTTCCGCACAAATTCTGACTGACTGAATAGTTTTCCCAGCCCTCCGTCATTCCGCTACAGCCTGAAACAGATGGTTAGCTTCCCACAGGTGATTAGCGTACCATATAATAATATCACTTAGAAGATGTTTAGCGTACTGTCAGTCTTCTAGCATAAAGATAGGGTTAATGAATGCACCATGGCATTTACACCTGATGTCATTAGCATTCACTGTGCACCGTTATCAGACCACGTCTGCACAACTCGCTAATATGAACGTGTACAATTCAGCGTTGTTTATCTTCCAAATCCAGATTTTCGTCATGACATTCAGAGCTTTGAATAAATCAGTTGCTGTAGTACATTTTCACAAGGGTTGTTTCATTCCTTTTCATTTTTGTTACTTGACTTTAACATTAGCATAAAAGCAATGGATTTGGGTACGCAAGAAATCTTAGCTAGCTTGCTAGATAGGTAATGCCAATTTTAGCTAAATTATTATGGGTAATATTAAAAATATTAGTGCAATCAGTGCCATATATGTAGAGAAAGTCTAAAAATTAACTCACTACTTGTGGAAAGTTCCTGGTATTCAGAATTGGTTTCTGCACAGTTTGTGCATTTAAATCACAAGCGCTGTAGTTCACACCTCTGACGCAGAAAATGTTTCTTTAGTAGAAGAGTACAAATCTAGCATCTAGATGATTAAGTTTAAACACAACTGCTTGACTTGACTTGAAAATACAGACTAGAGAAAGAAACATCGCTTCTTTTTGCTTTCAAATATAACCTGATGTAATGCCAGTCCAAGAGGCAGCTAAATATAAAAAGACAAGAAAGATTAAAATACAGTATGAATTGTTAAGTTGTATGTAGCCCAACTTACCTATTCAGTGCTTTAAGTGCTGTCGAGGCAAAAGAAAAAAACCCTAATGAAGACTAACGATGACACCGTATGATCAAGTTTCTGATTAATTAAATTGAATTCAATTTTATTTGTATACAGCTTTGTATGGAATGTGAATGTGTATGGATCAAAATGATCAG
Organism: Heterobranchus longifilis; assembly: GCA_028570985.1. NCBI lineage: Eukaryota > Metazoa > Chordata > Actinopteri > Siluriformes > Clariidae > Heterobranchus > Heterobranchus longifilis. Next base: position 16,959,668 of record JAOVVB010000043.1, read on the forward strand.
ATTGTTCCTGATAAGCAAGCCAAGGGCGATGGTGCTGAGGGAAAAACTCCCTGAGGAAGAAACCTTGAGAGGAACCAGACTCAACAGGGAACCCATCCTCGTTTGGGTGAAACGGATAGCAGGTAGACTGATTGTTATTGTGCAGATGATTGTGCAAGGTCTGCAATCAATGTCCAAAATCTATGATTATGCAAAGTGCAAAGTCTGCAATGAATGTCATACATTTATTCTCCGCACTTTAGTACCATTAAGAATTTAAAACTACATTCACACCTGTCTGTGTGGCCAGAATTATATGGACACCTTACTATCACATTTATTTGTAAGTTTTCACAAAGTTGGAGGCATCAGTTTGTCTTTCCATACTGCATAATTATAATTTCCCCATCACTGGGGACTAGCTTAAAACTAATTCGATAAGGTTTGCCAAGGAGTGTCCTGCACAGAGCCCTGACCTCAAACCCACTAATTATGCCAAGCAACACACCAAAAGCAAATGAAAAGACTTTCCCAAAGACATTATAAAAGCAAGAAGACAAAATATTTAATTTACTAAAATATTTAATTAAATGTTCAACAATCACATGTGCATGTGATTGGGCAAGTGTCCTCATACTTTTGGCCATCTAGCATATCTTTTTGGCACTCCAAATATTCATATTGGTATTCTGAGTTAATTTGCTGTATTAACCCCAGTGACTCGACACAAAATATGCTGAGTCATTGAGCTAGACCAAGCGGAATGCTAAACCCCAGAAAGTATAATGTCACAATGACAATGTGTTGAAGGTAAATATCTCATATCACATGAGGCTTTGAACAGAGACAGACCAAAATGAAGATTGTTGGCACCATGAAAAAACAAGAACCAGTAAATATCCTACATAATTATAGTAAAATTCAAATTTTATTTGTCACATACACAGTCATACACAAATAAAATTTGAATTTGAATTTTACTATAATTATGTAGTATAGCAACAAATAAAATATATCTTATTAATCAGTTGTCCTTTCTTTTTTTTGTCATAAAGCTTCTATCAGTAAGTGTGTGTGTGTGTGTGTGTGTGTGTGTGTTCAACTGAAGTTGCTGCACTAATTGTTTTGTGGCTGCAGAGAGTCAAGTGTCTAAACTAGGGCAGGGTGTTGAGATTTAATTTCCTGATGCACTGATAGAATTACAAGCACAATGTGAACAGTAACATGTGCAATATACTACACCATCCTGCACTGTCTATATAGTATATGCACATTGACTTTTTTCACCTGAATAAACATTTGTGATAATTTTTTCCAGCATAATCTTTTATGTTTTCAGGTATTAAATAAAGGCTATTAATGTCCCCCCCTTAACCGTTGCATGAAACCCACAGAGCCATGCAGAAGCCATATGCTTTTTTTTTCATATTCTGCATACTTAGGATCCTTTCATGACACACCACTGCTAGTAGCTGATGAACTTGATATTGAAACTTAACCTTGCTTTCCAGGCTGTTGCATAACAGACACATTTTTTTTTATAGTAGAGCATTCATTTACCTGGGGCATATCCTACAACAACAGGTGCATGGTAGATTACACCCTGACTGATCTTATGCACATTCTGCAGTAACACACTATAATCCACCTATGGGCTGTTTTTTGTTCCTACTGGAGAGGAATCCAGAGCATCAAAATGAAATGTCAATTTTCTGAGGTGTTCAAAACTCCATATACTGTAGATGGTAACCAGAGCTCAGGATTGATGTTGCAGGAGGTAATGTCAAGCGCTTCAGCGTTTCATTGTCCAGGGTTCAGTCCTGGTTACCATACAGATGGTAAATAGAGCTCAGGATTGAACCCTGGACAATTAAAGGGTAACTGACAAACTCCAAGCATTGATTATGGAAGAATAGGCTTCACTCAGTTAGGCGTTGATTGACAGCATGCCAGGGTGAATTGAAG
>JAOVVB010000043.1:16979462-17009664 GCA_028570985.1 Heterobranchus longifilis
ACATAATTTGACCATTAATTTTGTGACATTATAGGGGAAGCTGAGCTTCCCTTGCAGTCTTAAAGAAATCGCCACTGGTTCCCACAGTTCCTACTCCCTTGTGGTTCTATGTTCCAAATGAACTCTATTCCCAGGGTCTTACGTTTCCATGTCCCCAAAGTTCCTATGTCTCTATGGTTCTATACCCATAGTTGCTCTGTTTCTTTGTGCCAATGTACAATCTTCCTAAATTACCATAGTTCCTTTAACTCTAAAGGTATGAGCTATGATTAAAATGTACTATATTCCCAGGGTCTTGCTTTCCCATGGTCCCATAGGATAAAATTCTCAATATACTACATTCCCAGCATACAATCTTCTAAGGTTCTATGTATTGTATTCAGTGTACTAATCTTGTTATATTTTCATTTTATCTTCCCAATGTTCTATATTGCCAGGATCCAATGTTGCCATGTTTTTCATAGTTCCCATGTCTCTATTGTTATATATTCTATAAGTGTAGAATGTTTCCATGTTCCCAAATTTTTTTATGTCTCTTTGTTTCTATGTTTCCCTTATGTTCCTTTATGTACTATAGCCCCAGTGTTATGGTTCTATGTTTCTAGTGTAGTACATGCTCAGGGTCTGATGTCCCCATAGTTGATTTGTACCCATGGGTTTAAAGCCTCCATGTAATATATTTCCTGTGCACAATCTCTTATTTTCCCATTTACCCCTATGTTCTATATACCAGGGCCTTATGTTCCCATCTTGATGAATTTAGAGTATTTTTTTTCTAGTGTTTTATACACTTATAGGGTCCACTACATTCCTTGAGCACCATGTTTCCATTTCCCAAAGCCCTGTGTACCCAGCCTGCTGTATCCCCAGGGCCCTATATATAAAATTTCTAGCTTTTAATGGTTCTTTGGTCAAAGGGTCCTACATTTCAGCCTGTACTGTATATGCTACATTTAAGCCTTATATTGTATCATAAATAAATGACAATAGCAAGACATTTTACTTGGTGATTTGATTCAATTATAGCACAAATTGAATCATTTATTAAACATGCAATGTTTCAGCCTTCTTACAATAGCTCAAGCATAAATATTTTATTAAACACAGCAATTTTGACAATTTTCTATTAAGGAAATGAGCCTTTTTTTGTAAGTCGATTAAATCACTTGGAAAGATTAAAAAGGTAAAGGTTGCTGAGGTCATTAACCCGTTTCACTCTTCTTACTCTGCTGATGATGATGGATTAAACCGTCTTCATGTCAACCCTGCCGAAAGCAAGAAGGACATCAGTTTCCATACTACTTCAGTATCAATAAATCAACTACATACTTGACACGTCTGTTGAAATTTTTAAGCACGTTTCTGGCAACTTAGTGAAAAGAAATACCCCAAGTAAAGTGACGTATTAGCTTTTTAAATGGTTGCTTTAAGAATGTGGCCTTCATTCTTTTCTTTCTTTTTTTTTCTTTTTCACACCACAGCCTCAAGAATTGATGAACATTTTATTAAACATCCGTGCAATACTGAGTTTCACCAAGCTGTCAGTCACTGAGATTAAAAAGATTGAAAGATTCTTCCACTCTCGCAATACAACTCCCTCCAGATTTCAGTTCATTATTAAATTCATACAAAAAAAAAAAATGAAAACATTTAAAATGTCATTAATAACTATTCAGGCTTCTTTATTTAATTCCAGCAGCATAATTATTTTAATTAAAAACATTTTAGAAGCTTCTGATTAAAATTATTCCGGCCATTCTTTACTTTTCTTGAGGAATGGTTTGCAAATTACAGATTATCATAGACATACAGGATTAAAATATGTATTTAGCTCCTGAGGCAAGACCACACATTCCCCAACTGGGCATCCGGCAATGAAACATTTTTTTTTATAAAAATACACCTTTTTGAGTTCTTTTTTTTGCGTTAATAATAATAATAATAATAATAATAATAATAATAATAATAATAATAATAATATTCAAAGAGCCCAATGAAGTTGCAATCAACGTGAACTGAATTCAGTCTAATGGTAATATTTTTAGCCGTCAGTTTCCTTTAAGAGCTCGTATTTGATTCTGTCTCACTTGTAAGACGGATAAATAAATGTAAATGGAATGTAAATGAAAACACTTCTCGGGGTGCTAACTGAATCTGTGCAAATCATGAGCAGGAAGGAAGCAAATAATCTTAAGAACATGATGGGGGAAGACGTGTTTTCCAAAGTGCTGGGATGAAAGTGTGCTAACATGATCGCGGAAACAAATCGGACACAACATCAACTGAGTGTGCGTCTGTAGCTCTTCCACTGGCGGTCACCCGAAAGCTGCAAATCGGTGGCTGTTTGGTTTTCCAGTGCCTGATATTTACACATTTTCTGATAGACACATACACCGAGATGGGTTTTAGCTTCGGACAGGCTTCAGACATCATTAAATATGCAGGAGCAGAATGACGAGAGATGAAACGGGAAGGGCAGGACAAAAAGGAAGATACGGTGTAAAAGCCTGCATCGTTCCCATTCTGTCGCAGATGGTCTCTGTGTGATGGTTGTGCTCTTGCACTACATGTAGGACATCAACATCGTTTTGTATCCGGCTAACGCTGCTGCAGCAGCCGAGGTATTTCACTGTAACACCTCACTAGACTAATCACATTATGTTAAACAGCTAGATTAAGTGCTAGCGTTAATTTCTTTCATATTTACTCATATCATCCATGTAAGAAAGATAGAAAGAAAGAAAGAAAGAAAGAAAGAAAAAAGGAAGGAAAGAAAGAAAGAAAGAAAGATTCTGCTACTGACTCTATTACAGAAACCATTACAAATCCAAGTAAAGATACATTACAGCCTCATTACAAATACCTTCACAGCCACCATTACAGACTCTATTACAGACACCATTTCAGACACCAATACTTTTACCAATACATTTCAGACTCTGTTGCAAATACGATTACACACCCAATTACAGAAAAATTATAGACCCATTACAGCCCCATTATAGACTCTCTTACAGATACCATTACGAACACCATTACAAATCTCATTACAGACACCAGTACAGACTCCATTACAGACTCTATTACAGACACCATTTCAGACACCAATACAGACTCTGTTGCAAATACCATTACAGCCCCAATTACAGCCCCAATTACAGCCCCAATTACAGCCCCAATTACAGCCCCATTACAGCCCCATTATAAACTTTATAACAAATACAATACAAACACCATTACAACCCCCATCACAGACACCATTATAGACTTTATTACAGACACCATTACCGATGCTATCACAGACACCATGTTTAAAGGCGAAAGTAATGTCATGAACTTTATAAAGGAGAAGTGAAGTTGATTATCACTTCACAGTTTCTCTCTCGCAGAGCAATAGTAAAGTGTCAGGTTTGATATGGGCTTCCATGAGTGTGGAATGTCTCCTAAAATGTCTCACCTTTTCACATCGTCGGGTTTAATTGCAGCTCGTTGGTCTCAGGGTGATAAAAGTGTGATGATTACAAAGTCGTCTTCCTGTTGTCACACTCAAGCCAGATTGATTAGGAAAGCTGTTTCTATGGCATTATTTCTTTCTTTTCTTTTTTTTTTAGATCTAAAGCCAAAAACCTGGAGGAAACTTCTTGGGAATATTAGTGAGGACCTGAAAAAAAGCATAGAGCAGGACTACAGACTGTGGTTAGAGACAGGACATATTACGGAAATATCACAGCCTGTGCTTGCCTTCTGCTTTTATTTATACATTACTGAACACACACTGGATTAATGCACTGTATTCACTCACACACACACACATTGGGATTTGATTGTGTTGGGGCTCATTTTACCCGAAGCGATTAAAATTGTGATATTGTGTGTCTCTGAGAAAACAGATAGAGCAGTGCTCCAAATCCCTAGCTTTTGTCTTGAAGTGTTGTGACGGTACGATGAGCTGCAATTAGATCCTGAGAGAAGTTCACAAATAATTACACCAATTATCTGCTGATGCAATCAATTAGCATTTCTGTTGTTTTAGGATGCAGAAGAGCTCAGAAGAGACAATAAATAAATAAATAAATAAATAAATAAAAGCACAGAAGATAAGGAAGACAACAAAGAAACAAACGGAAGGAAAAAAGACAGGTAAGCAGACAGATAGACAAAGACACATAGAAGGAAAGACAGACAGATGAGCAGATACAGATAGAAAGACACACAGATGGGCTGACAATCAGATAGCCATCCACATACAAAGATCGACAGACAGACGCGCAGACAGACAGAAAGGTGAGATGGTGACAGATGAGTTGTGAGACTTTGTGAGTCACTCAGATTAATTAACTAAATGAGATTTTTCAGGATAATTTCACTTCTCGTTAAATTTTCTCTAGGTGCCCTTCAAGCAACATCTTTCATCTGCATTTACACAGAAAGATAAATGTAATAGAGAGAGGACACGATCAAGAGAGAGAGAGAGAGAGAGAGAGAGATGGAAAGTGATGTGATTACAACGCAGTATTTGATGAAATTATCTATCAGTAAAGAGAATTTATGCTTTGCCGGTTTCTGCGAAACGCAGATCTGTAGATCTTCTGCGCTCTGCTGGTTGAAGGTTAAACACACACACACACACACGCGCACACACACACACACGCACACACACACACACACACACACAATAGCAACAGTTTACTTCAATAAGAAAAAAGCTGCACAATTTAAAATCTAAGAATATAAAGGGTTAATACAAAAATATAAAATATCTAAAAATAGAAATAAATAAAATGTATAAATTATCTGGAATGTGCAGGATTTGCAAAATAAAAGGGTGTAACTGGTTAAAGATATGGCAGGTAGTTTGGACAGCAGCAGTATGAATGAAACATAAATGAAATGAGAGGGTGTGTGTGTGTGTGTGTGTGTGTGTGTGTGTGTGTGTGTGTGTGTGTGTGTGTGTGTGTGTGAGAATTTCAACTTTTCTTTAATTAAATTTGATCTTATTTTTTGCCTACATTTACAGCTATCAAACTTTTCTCTAATCAATTAATTATTAACTGTAAACACACACACAAAACACACACAAATGCACACACATACAGACATCCACATGCACATGAACACACAAACACAGGAGATGAGTCGTGATTGGCCGGTTTCAAGCAGAAGATGCTCATGCTCATAGTCGATTGGCTGAAGATGCCGAGCCCACATCACTAGGATGATGGATTTGTTTGTGTGGTCCGATTCTGTAGAAATGAATGTAGATGCAATTTAAGTAGTTATATTGTCACTTTTGTAATTTGTACCTTAAATGTTTATATTCAAAATAAGCATATTCAAATCCCATAGCTAATTTTTTTTTAGCTAGCTTATAATTTATTAGATCAATTTGTGTAACCTTAATTAGGTACATATAGGCACTCAAATTATATAGTCTTTTTTTTTTTCATTTTCATATATCTCACATTTAAGTAGTTTTCTATATTTTAATCCTAGTAGATAGTTCAATTTTGATAGTTAAGTCTTTAGCTTTTTTTTATCTAGCTTCAAATTTAAGCAGCTATACTTTCTTTTTGTAGCTACATATATTATTAGAGTCTCAAATTTAAGTAGCTATTTTTAAATTGTTAAAATTCTGGTAGATGCATTTTTATTTTTGTAACTAGTTTAAAATTGTTTTGCAAACAGTTATATTGATAGTGAATCAAATTTAAGTGAATATCATAATAAATACACGTAGTAAATAAAATTTAAGTAGCTATAATTATAATCTGAGAGCTACTTTTTTAACTTTGTAACTTACTTAAAATTTGGTCAGTTTTATTTTTCTTCATATGTATGAACAGTAACTCAAATTTAAGTAGCTATTTTTATATATAACCCATTTTGTTAGAAGCTTAGCTTAATTTTTTTTATTTAAAAAAAATACTTAAATACTTAAAATTGTATTTACTTTTGTGTTAATAATTACCATTTTAAGTATTTAAGTATTTTTTTTATATAAAAAAGTTTTTCTCACTGACACGCGCACACACACAAGTCGTTTATCTTTGATTATGTGCGACTTATCTTTAAATTATTAACCACACTGACCACACACCCGCTCAGGAGGTGCAGTGTGATTGGTCTGCTCAATCACAAAGCGCTTAAAGCCGCATCTAGTTAGCTACTAATTTATTTGAGGACAAAAGTCCACTTTAGCACTTCACAGCACAAAATATGCCACACAGCCTCACTTTATCACACCATGTACCAAAACAGCCCTCAGTCTAGTACCAGAGGTTCCAGATGGATGGTTCTTGGTATCTGGCCAAAAATCAATAGCATCAGAACTAAACATATTGTTTACACACATAAGACAAACACATGATGTGTTAAAGATGTTTATATTTAGGTGCTTTGCCTTGCATTATTTTTTTTATCACTGAAAATAAATATTTTCCATCAAACCGAGTGCATCTAATTTTAGATGTATTATACCTGACTTCCATGACAATTCCTAGTCAGGCAGCAAAATGTCATTTTCACGCCAACTTTTTTAGGACTAAATCCTGTAAAACAGGATAAAATTGCTTCTTGATCATAATCCGCCTCCTGAAAAGATGGATTAGGATGTTTTCCCTCCACGCAGCTTTGCTGAGCGGCAGCAGAGGATGTAAGAACGTCAAATTCCCCACATGATGAGTCAATTTATTGCTTTAGCCGTTTTTTATTATTTCATTACTTGCTGTTCATCTGGGATTCGTTTGATGTGTCATAGCTTCCTGCTGCTTTGCCTATTTCGGCTTCACACTGAGAAAGAAATGTCTAAAGTAGAAGCTGAACTCTTACAGCAGAGTGTGCAGATGATGAGGTGAGAGAGCATGACACACTAAAGAACTAAGTGATGCTGCTTCGTTCTATTTAAGTAGATCTGAAGCATGAAAGAAAATCTGACTGCACTTCTCAGAAGGCAGATGTTTGAATTGAAAAATTTATTAATTATATTATTGAAGATAGGATGGTAATATGTACAGGTTAATATACAGTGTGAGTACGGGTAAGCTCTGAGCATCATGAAGCTTAATCCACATATCATATGGCTTATAGATACTAATACCAGTCAAAAACTTATTTTTTTCAACATTGTATATTAATCTTGCAGACACTGAAATTATGACAGAACAAATATGTGGGCTTTCATCTGAGGTGCTGTAAATTGGTTTGGTTATTCTAATAAACTTATCCTCTGCAGGAGTGGTAGCTCTTGGTCTTCTTGTCCTAAGATGGAGCTTGTTTCACCGTGGTGTTTGAACATTTTGGCAACTGCACTTGAAGATAAATTCAAAGCTCTTTAGATTTTTTTGGATTGCCTGACCTTCATTTCTTAAAGTAATATTAGAGTTTCTTTTCTCTTTACTTAACTAAATGTTTCTTGCCATAATATGGATTTGTACAGTAGTCGTAGCATATAATAGGGCTATTGACTCAACAAGACAACCGACGTCTAAAGCATATTAAGGTAAGACAAGTCACAGATTAACTCTTGACAAGGCAAAGCTGTGAATTGAAACCATTCCAGGTGACTTGTTATTATGATATATCATAGTTTCCTGCAATTAAACAAAGATAAGGCAGACATTTTCCTATTGTGAATGAGGTTCAGAGAAAAGATATGTTCTTTTATCTTATCTGTTTATGTGAAGGGCCTGTCGTTTCTGACGGAGTATTCAGTTCCAAGAATTAATAATGTTTTCAAAGCAGCATAGGATCACCTATGTAATATCATAAAGGTGTGTACATATTCTTCATACTTCTGATAATAAACATGGACGTGCTCTTGGATCCACTAGACTGATTTACTGGAATACCTTATCTGGTGTTTTCAAGAATGTTATCACTTATTTACAAGTTCTTTAAAAGTGGACCATAATGATGGGTCACATCCTCCTACATCCATTGACTGGCCATCCATGGTCCTTGTGAATTGATGTTAAGGTATTTATGGTTCCCATGTACCTCACTCTGGATGTAAGCTATAAATGTAACTTCTGAGATATGAATTTGTCAGTCTTATTGGTTTGTTTTGCTGGATTTTATTAGCTTGTAGCTATTCCCTCTGAAGATAAGACCCTACATCTCCACTTTGTGCATTATCAACATAAACGCTTTTGTGAGGGAACTATAGTATGATTATGTCACCTCAGCAACACAAAAAGTGAAATACACTCTCCGCTTTCATGGCATCTATATTTATGCTGTTTCCATCATCTCATGAGCTAACCAATATGAACAATCCTCCACTGCCTTAATGTATGTTTCAGACATACAAAATTGGATGAATTTGTCAAGAAAGATTTTTCATTGTTGTCCAAGGATGTTTTTGCTCTACCATGCCCTCTAGTGAATATAGAAGAAATTCCAGACTGGATTGAACCTGATGTGAAGTTTATGGTTATTTAAAGAACCAATCCTTATAACTGTGGTGAGCAGCAAAGCATCCCAAACAGGAGAAGTCCAAATCAGGTTCCACTCTTGTCAGCCAGGAACAGGAATCTGAGGTTGTACTGGTGAAATTTCCAATTAAAGTGACTGACAAGTGTATATCTTTAATACTGGATTTATTATGTAATCCAGTAGCTTCAGCATCCAAACTGGCCACTTTGTCATAATGATCGTCATGGGGGAAAAAAAAGTCATGTGACGATCAGCGCTGTCTTTCACTGGAGTTGAAAAAATTGGGGGGTTGAGGAAGCATTGAAGGAAGGGCCTTAGGGAGTTTCATATCTGCCGTGGTCCCTCACTTTAAATGCAGCTTATCTCTCACACACACATGGACCAAACAGCACTGAATTTCGAATTACTTATACACTCACTGGCTTTAAATTGAACCAGATGAGAAGGGGAAAGAAACAACCATCCCACCAGTGTGTCCGGGAAAATAAAAAGCAGCTGCATTTCTCTTGGGTGTAAGACCGAGGCAAATGATTGAAGGAGTAAAGGTGAGAAAATAGGTGCACGTTTTCCTATTCCTTGGTGAAGAGTCTTATCATGGCTAGCTTGAGTTTCCCATGACATATTTAGGGGAAAAAAAGTAATTCTGCATGCTGAAATGTGGACTCCCCGAAGGGACGTTCCTGTATCACTCGGGGAAGTGCCGGCTTGGCAGATAAAGGAATAAATTGGACAGAAATGAAATTTACCCAGTGGTCTCTTTTTATATAAACATAAATATGTCGGGTGGATGAACTTTGTGATGGAGCTCCACCTGATATCATCTGCCACTACATAAATCCAATTTGAACACATTATAATTATTCACTGATTCAATGGCGTGGTGATGATTGATATGGCAACCATTTCATAACCTTATAAAGCTGAGTAACATTATTTTAGCTAGTCATTTTTAAGACACGCAGTTAAATGAAATCCCTGATAATCATAAATATAACTGGCCACAAGCTTACTTATTGGTCTTTACCTATGTTTCACAGTGAAGTCATTTTTCATCAACTCAAGTCTAAAGATGCATACTGAGATATGCTAGCTGAAGGTTTAACTGAGATTAGGTATGTACATTTTTAACTATGTTTTTTTCCCCTAGTGCCACGAAAAGGGTAGTATTATTATTATTATTATTATTATTATTATTATTATTATTAATAATAATAATAATAATAAAAATCATAATAACAATAATAATAATATATAATAATAACAATAAATATTTTTGTCTGGGTTGTTAATTTATGATAGTTTTTTAACTAATCGTGAAACAGTACCAGTACATTCCCCGGAGTAAAGTCTTTTATATTTGGGTACAGTGTCATTGCAGGTTTCGCCAAATATGTTTGTCTGGATTCAAGATTCAAAAGTCAAAGAACTTTATTAATCCCAGAGGGAAATTGCTTAAAGCTGTGAGAAGTTCCTGTTTAGATTTTCTTCCCCAAAAATGCAAGGCTGTTGTTTACATTCTGAGGAACAGCTGAAGATTTTCTTTCAGTTTGCATCAGAAGAAACACTCAGACTTCACTGGATCAGGAACAACAATCACAACATCACTCATCTCTTAAAGAGGATCTATTATACCAAATTAATTTTTGGTCATGTTTACAGATTCGGGTGGGTTGCCATTCTCCATGAACACACTACAATAAAAAAAATAATAAAAAAAAATATTACCTGCAATGCAGCTTGTCCTTTTTAATTTTTTGTATTGCCATGGCTTAAACAAGCAAATCTAATTTCCCAGCTCCACTCAGCTCTACTAGTCCCTCTGGACCATTTTCAAGAGCTACAGTGAATAAGGCTAAGATAGCTGCTAACATAGCAATTTCCACTTCCAGTTTACCATGAAGATGGTCCTGGACTTGGCTGATGCAGACAGCAATTTCCATAAGGACCTATGACTGCAGTTGCTTAATAGTTCAGGGCTGAAATTCCTACAGTTTTATACCCGAGTCTTCAATAACGACTCCATATTAACTTAAACATATCTCCCGTTTTACTGAAATTCCAGCCATCAATCAATCCTTTCTATCTGTTCAACCAGATGTGGATGGGTTCCCTGTTGAGTCTGGTTCCTCTTAAACTCTTATGGAGTTTTCCTTGTCACCGTCGCCCTCGACTTGCTCATCAGGGACTATCTAATCATTTAGATTTATACGTATTTTCTAAAGATTTCATACTCGTTTCCCTGTTTTTTTTTTATTCTGCAAATCTGCTTTGCAACAATGACCATGTGTATCTCAGAGTCTCACTTAAAATCTTTTGCTTTTGGGAGTGTAACAATAAAATATCAAATATATATTTTTCTATATTTGGATAATATTTTATTTTATATTAGATAATGTTTTAATAACATATCTCTGTTTTTAATTATTATTGCATTTTGTATTATTATTATTATTTATAGTAGTAGAAGTGGTAATGGGGATGATTATAATAGTAACGGGATTAGTAGTTGAAGTAATGGTTTTGTGCCATCATTACATTACTTGTTGTGCCTTTGAAATTAATATATTTAAATATAATATTAAATATGAATTGACAACTAATATAAATATAATAATACTTTAATACTACTAACATCAATATTATAATTAATATTAGATTTGTATCTACACGCATTTGACTGGAAATTTTTCTGCCCTAGTTTTAGTGCCCTCGTTCAAGCTTCTTCGTCGGAACATGATTATGAGTTAATCACACCCAGTGACCGTCTCACTGAGTCAACGTGAAGTGTAAAGGTAGCAATAGTCTTTGGAAAAACATCACTGTGGGCTCAGCAACATCCGCCAATCAGCTGCGAGTGTGAACACCTTGTGCTTGGCGTGGCCAATCACAGCTTGTCTCCTGAGTGGGCGTGAGCTGGTTGTGCCTTGAATTTTTAAAAATAAAGCCTCATAAAAAAAGAAAGCATGGACCGCTGTGTGAAAGAACTGAATGATGCACAAAGTTAAACTTTAACTGCTTATCAAATGTTGATGATGAGTCACGCATGTTCTCCACGTCCTAGTAACTCTTTATTTTTTGTTTGTTTTTTTTAGTTTTGCATTGGTGCTAAAGTGCAAATGTTCATTTAAACATCATGCTAACTCTAGGCCAAGATCAGCACAAACCCATTTAGAAGAGTATGAAGTTGTTCATTTCTCTCATGCAAACATTTATTTGCATAATGCAAAGTTGTTGCTACTAGCACTCTCTAAAACTGGCATGATGGCAAACTTTTACTGCACATAATTCTAGGAGCTGGTATCAAATTACCGGATGACCATGATGACGAAGGATTCCATTCAGTTATATTTTTAGTACCAAGCTGTTGAGCCAGACATAAAGATCTGCTTGAAATATACCATGAGACTTTCCAGGCTAGAGTGAACTTTCTGTGCAGAATAAAGTAAAATCATACTTCCCTCTCAGGATAGAATTAAAATTAGCACTTAGCAACTTATTCTAGGTTTCTGGGCCACAGTGGAAGGAAAAGCGGATAGAGAAGAGAAAGAGGATGTGCATTTTGGTAGAAAACATTCATTTCATTCTACATTAGTTTGTGTGTTGTTTTGGGATCCAACCCAAGTGCATTAGAATCTAATGATAAAAGACTATGAACAGTGGTGATCGGTAAGCTGTTAATAGGATAAATGGTGTCCAGTGATGTATATAATAGAAAAAATGGTGATAAGTAATTGGTCATTTGGAATAATGTTGATCAGTGAGTGGTGGATAGGATCAATGCTGATCAGTCTGAATTAGTGATTAGTCATTAGAATCACAGTCAGTTGTCGATAGTCTTTCGGTTGCTCTCAACTTGGCACAGGTTTTGCACCGGATGCCCTTCCTGACGTAGCCCTCATATTTTGGGACCAGCACTGCATCCAGTGGATGGGGTTTGGACATTCGACATGGCAAGTGAGAAACCTAACACAGAGCCAACGATAGAAGAATCACAGTCAAAGATTAGTCATTTGGAACAATGGTGATCTGTAATGGGTCTTTTTGGAACAAAGGTGATTAGTGAGTAGTCTTTTGGAAGAACAATAATCAGTGATTAGTCATTTTGTAACAGTGTGATCAGTGATTAGTCATTTGAAATAATCATGATCTGCCATAAGTTGTTTGGAACAATGGTAATTAGTCATCATTTATTTGCGACAATTGCGATTAGTCATTTGAAAGAATCATGAACTGTGATTAGTCTTTTTGGAACAGTTGTGATCGATGATTGATTGTTGAGAACAGTAGTGATTAGTGAGAGTTTTTGACAGGTGAAGAGTCGACTGTGCCTGTTTCCTTAACTTGTATAGCTATCTAGCTGTTTATGTTCCAATTCGACCCCTTAGTTTAATGCTAGGTAGATACCTACATTTAATAAAATTTTTGAAAAACTATAATCACCCAGATTGTTTATGATTAGCTAAGGTACTTTAAATTATAACCTTTTGCTGTAATGCCAGATGGATTATTTAATCCGCCAACAATTTATGCTAGCTAGCCTTTCGCCTTAGACAAAAGAACATACTGTAGACCTATACCAATTATGGGTAGCTCGCTCACTAATTGTGGCAGCAGTAGTCACCAGTGGCTTGGTAGAAAAAGAACTTGAACTCAACGTCAAGGTTAAATTTTTATTTTAGTGAGCATTTACTTTGGAACCACAGCTACACAGTTCACATGTTTTTAATTAATTCATAAGTTAATTACAGAAAGGAAAGTGCACAAGGGCTTATTTTAGGAAAGATATTTGCATAAGCGTCAGGATTGATGCTTATTAGTTTCACCCAAACTGACATTTTATTAATCTTGTCGCAATGACTTAATTATGGTTATTGTCTTCTGTTGGCTCACTTCAAAAAAGTGATGAATGAGAGGCAGCGACGAGGCTGTGTCCTACTTTTCAGTGTAAATGAAAACCTACTAGTGTGTTATCTACTACTTTGTTATGCAAGATGTATCGACGCACAACATTTATTTATTTAACCGTATTGATCCAGGTGAATGCCCTTACGAGTAAAAAAAAAATTACTCAGCTGATCCAAGTGTTATGGTAACCTATAAAGGGTGTGTGTTTGTTACGCAAAAGCTGGTCAAGAGAGGAAGGAGAGAACACAATGGATCTTGCATTGTCAGCTGAAATCAGCTAAACTGCTGATTATTGTGAGCGAGAAAAAGACAGAATATTGAGCAACATGCTAATTTCCTGGTAGATAATCACACACATTGTCATGTGATAAAAACACTTTACAATCACTACAAATTATATAAAAATTTTTTAAAAAATAATAAAAATCGGAATGGCCATTTAGATTATGAGAAAAATAATAGTCCTTGTATATTCAAATGTGAAATAAAATTACCTTTTTCTGTTTCTGTTTTTTTAAAACTGTTCAATATACTGTATATACTGCCAGAACTGTTGTTTCAGCTATACATGTGATTGCTTTGTCTAACTTCCAGACTAAATGCCTAAATGAACAAAAAAAAAAAAAAAAAACACCACAGGGTTGACATGACCTCACGGGTTACATTAACGTCACATTCTGTGATAACGCTGAACCAGGCACAGTGGGGAAACTTTGTCTACATGGCTTTGTACACAAAGGTCTGAGCACTGAGTGGGAAAACAGGGCCATCCACATACACGATGTTCTTTACTGTACATCCACAATATAATCATATATAAGATTACATACTACAATGAGGCATAAATGCCTATAGCCTTAATGAAAAACCTTCTCAGATGAGTGGTTTTGCAACGAGATGTTCAGTAGTCAGGTGTCCACATACTTTTTGCCATATATTATATGAACAAAAACTCAGACTTTAAAGCTGACTCTTAAATTGCGTCCATGTGCGTTCAGGTCAAAGTGGGACTTTTGTTTGCACAGAATAATAGAACAGAGTAAAAACTTGCTTTATTTCTCTACATAATCCCCTGCTATACTAATGTACTAGTTTTCTCAGTACACTGTAGCCATGATCATACTGCCTGTCTGATTCACATTTACAAAAACGCTGGCCTCCCAGGAACTCCTTTAATGGACCTAACATGTGGAAATGGCTTGGAGTGAGGTCAGGACTGTACGGGGGATGTAGCAATAACTTCCAGTAACTTGCAAGTGGTGTTGGCGAATGATTGTGCGTACAGTTCCCACAGACAGATGCGTCTCTCACTCCCTTACTCACTCGTCGTCTATACCACTTTATCCTGTATAAAGGGTCACGGGGGGCCTGAACCATATCCTTCACAGGGCACACATGCTAATTTGTATTCAATATAATAATAAATAAATAAAAATAAATAAAAAAAAACCAACCTTCCGTTCAGAACCCCTGTAACGCACAGCCTTAACCGAGTCACCACTGCCCCCTCACACAATACATGTAATTTGCGAACGCCAATCAGCATATCTTTGGACTATTGGAGGAAACCAGGAGGAAACCCTTCAAGCATGGGGAGAACATGCAACTCCACACAGACAGACACAAGGAACCTGGAGGTGCAAGGCGACTGTGCTAACCACTAGGCCACGTACTTCTACCTTAATAAACAAAAACCTTTTTTCAACACAGTATACTTTACGTTTAAATGTTTTCCGTCACGCCTCATGTACCATGTCTACTTTACACCCCACACAACACAAACCTATCACTTTTGGGAGCACACTGACGTACGAATGACCACTCTGAGACTGTTTTGGTGCACGTATATACATAGTGTACGTGACTGATAAAGTGTGTATGTGAGAACAATTTGTGACGGGAGGTTAAGCGAGGTAAAGCTATCTGAGGTAAAGTTTCTGTTCTGGATTCTGTAGGAAGGAGGGGTGGCGTGTGGTGACGTCGTATGAGCAGCTGCCTTCTGATTGGTCCTGTGCGACTCACCAGACATCAGCGCGCGCTCGAGAGCTTCTCGCTGTGTTGCCAGATTGGGGGAACTTCCTTCATAATTTGCTAAGACGTTAGCAAAGGAAAAACAAAAATATGGATTTGATTTTATGATTATATATATATATTATTATCATTTTATCATCATATCTGAGATTGTCACATGTTGTTATAAGGTAACACCGAGTACTGTGAATGGATAATAATAAGAGTTTCGATGGTAGGATAAGAGGAGGTCTGGCAACCCCGACTATGACTCGTGTTATGAGGGGTCTGAGCGGTGGGAAGGCAAACATTTGAGATGATGATGATGTGAGCACATGGGGGAGGAAATAAATCAGCTGGATCTCCATTGAGTGGCTTTATAAGGTGCACAAGTGCAAAGGTGGAAAGAAGTGGAGTTTATCGCTATTTGTTTTCATTTGTGGACAGAAGGGAAAACACGTCTTGTGATCAAGGTACGCGTCTGAAACTTTGTTTCGTTTTACATGAACTTATCTTATTGGTAATTTCTTTGTAATAATACGAGTTTTAAATGTCTGTCTGTTTAGTGCCAAATGCCGAGACTAGAGGAGCGCTGTTGGAGCTGCAGCGGTATAAAAGCGAAAGATTTGACAGATCTGTGTCTCTGGATGGCGTCTAAACTCGGGGAGATGATGTCCACGATCACGTCTGTGCTCCTCCAGGTCCGCTCTGCTCATTTAATCCGCCGTGGACTCGTCCTGTTTGCGGTCGGCGTCATTTTAGCACTGGTGCTTTATTTCCTGCAAATCCAGCGGAAAGATGCGCTCTTCCCCGATGAAGTGCTGGACACCTTGTTTTCCTCGGCATGGTGGATTCCTCTCTGCTGCGGAACAGCTGCCGGTCAGTTTCATCTAACTTACAGCATTTATTAATTACACGGGTCGTGCCTTTTTTATTTGTAAGGCTTAACTTGGGGGAAATATTAATAATAATAATAATAATAATAATTTTTTAAAAAGTATAAAGTAAAAGAAGCAGCTGCATCTCAGTGCACGTGAGCTGCTCTGTGATTGGCTCGTCGGAAAACGGGTGAGCGGCGCAAACGCACGCTATTGGCTGACGCCTCGAACACGCCATTTAACGACAAAGAGAAACACGGAAGTGGCGAGAAGCGATACGTCAGTCGGACACGCCCACATACTACCTACCTCAGGAAGGGGCTGAGGACAAAAGAGAATTGTGTCTCTCAAACTAAGCAGATAAAATTAGATAAATTTTTTAAAAAAACATATTTTTTTTACATACTGCTTAGTATAAAAGGTGAATCTTTAAAATTAACAATAGTCATATGTATAAAGTTATATAAATGTTCCAGTTTGGCACTTTTCATCACTTTTAATAAAGACTTTTTTTTCTCCAAATAAAATATTCAACTTAATCTTCACGTATGTATTTATTTATGACTTAAATATATATTCTTAAGTGTAGTTTCTGCTCTTAAAATGAAAATATTTCCCCAAAAGTGGCATAAACAAAGTACAGACTTGGCTGAGGATGCACAAACTTTTGGTTAGTAGTAATCATTTAAAACCCCCCCCCCTTAGTTAAAGCCTGAAAAAACACCCTTTTAGCCCAAGTGTATGACTTTTTTTTTTTTGGCACAAATTCAATTATAATACATTAAATAATATGTAATAACAGGATAACAATACAAGTTGCGATATCACAGTCAGTCAAAACAAACGATAAAAGGTTCAATCATAATCAGTTTGACAATCATGACAAACTTAGTCATGAAGTTAAAAAGTCGAAAGTCATTTAATTTCATATCACATCTCATAATCGTGGAGCATAACTAATTTCAGAATGTTATCTTTGTTTAAATTATAAAAAAAAAAAAAACAATGATGTCATAACACTTGATTTTGGTTTATTTGTTCTATTTTGTTTTGGTCTCATCGCCTTGACCTTGAAAATAAATGGCATTTAGATTTTTATCTCAAATTTTTTTTTTTGTGGTATTAATAAAAACATTGCTAGCTAGAACAGGTCAAAAAGTTGAAGTGACGTGATTCGATGATCATTTGTTAAGCACTTGTGAAACACTAGTTGTTGTTTTTTAAGTTCTTCCTCTGAGGGTTGTTTACCTTGTGAGTAAATAGACTTTTAAATAAACAGCTAATAAACATTATGAATGAAACAGCTGAGTGGTTTACCTACAATGTTACTGGCTGCCAAATATCACCAAGCCCTGCAGCACTGATTTTGAATGAATTGTATGCACGTGTACACGTGGGCAATCGATTGCTGGGTTGCCAGGTCCTCTCAGGGAAGTAAGTACTGGGTGCTCAAAACATAGAGATGAGACAAGGTGCCTTGATTCGTGCTTAACATTCTTTTTGGTCTTGTTGTGTTTTGCAGCCGTGGTCGGTTTGCTGTATCCATATCTGGACAGCCATCTTGGAGAGCCACACAAGTTTAAGCGCGAGTGGGCGAGCGTCATGCGCTGCATCGCCGTCTTCGTCGGCATCAACCACGCCAGTGCTGTATCCTTACCAAACCCCGCCCACTGCGCGCACACTAATCTTAATCATTCATTATAATTACAAAAGTTTTTTTCTTTTTTCTTTTTTTTTTAAATGACAATTACAAAGTTTTTTTTCCTCGTAGTCCTTTTTTTTCCCTTAGACAATAATTTCAGATTTTTTCATTATTTCATTTTGAGTCATATCCATTTGGGTAATTTTTTTTCTTTTTAGTTTTTTTTGTTTGTTTGTTTGTTTTTTGCTGCTTTTCCAAAGTTTCTTTTTCTTTTCATTACAAATTGTTTCCTTTTTTTTGACTTCTGTTACCTTTTTACTTTATTTTTGTTTCTGTTTGTTTTCCCACTCTTCATGGATGAATTTAAAATAAATATTATTTTTGTCTACAGATTTTCCTTCATATTCAAAACTTAAATAAAAAATTAAATTTTCTAAAAAATTTTAAATAAAATTGTTCC
The DNA here is from genome assembly GCA_028570985.1 of Heterobranchus longifilis. NCBI lineage: Eukaryota > Metazoa > Chordata > Actinopteri > Siluriformes > Clariidae > Heterobranchus > Heterobranchus longifilis. Next base: position 16,997,791 of record JAOVVB010000043.1, read on the forward strand.
CCTTTCATGGCCACTTGTCCTTAACTCGGTGCTGTTTCTCAGAAGCTGGACTTTGTGAATAACGTGCAGCTCTGTCTCACGCTGGCCGCTCTGTCTCTGGGTCTGTGGTGGACGTTCGATCGCTCCAGGAGTGGATTCGGTTTGGGCCTCACTACAGCGTTTTTCGCTACGCTCATCACACAGCTGTTAGTTTACAACGGCATCTACCAGTACGTCATCATCATCATCATGAATCTGAGAATAAATCATAATAAACATAAATCTCATGCTTATTTAAGTTGCATGTAGCTAGCTTTATAATTAGCGTTAAACTGTATGTCTGGTTTCTTTGTCAGGTTTCCATCTCCACAGCTGGGCTACGTTCGTTCCTGGCTGCCCTGCATCTTCTTCTCAGGAGGAGTGACTGTGGGGAACATCGGCCGGCAGCTGGCCATGGTTAGACTCCTCTTTAATCTTGCTATGCTATGTCATATATGAATATGACATAGCATTCTTTTCTATAAAACTATCTCCTACTGAATTCCCAGAGCTGCTCACTGAACTCTGAAAGTCTAAAAATGCTAAACAGAAAGTTCTAAGCTCCTGCTTTTTAGTTACATTAGCCTTTACATTAGGCTCCAGTGCAAAATTTCCCCAGCAATCATGTCTCAGATGATCGAGGATTACCAGAGATTTTTTTTTTGTAACAATTTTATGAGCCAAGATTTAGACTTTATTAAAGCAGCTAGTTCTGCTTCAGGAGTTGTTTCTGTAGCCCTGCCTGATCGTAATCTTGCCACCCAAGGCTAACTGATATCGCAAACGACCTTCTGACGTGTTCCTCCTCATTGTCTTCAGGCAAGAATAGAGAAAATCTGCTTTAAACAAAATGACTAACTTTTCATCATTTTTTTTTTTTTTAAACTCACTAGTCATCTCAGCTTTATTGCTAATATGATGATTAAATCATAAGCCATGATGAAGTGTCTCATGTATTCTTTCTCTCGTTTGATGCTCCAGGTTACGAATGAGAAACCTCACAACGACTAGAGAGCAGCACGGCCTGACCCTGAGCACCACAGCGTGGAGGGACGAGACGCTTCCCGTCGCCTTCCGCTCCCTCCACATCTCTTGTTCGTGTTAAGTATAGAAAAGACAAGCCGGACCGGGTGTGTCCTGAGGGCACGAGGCTGCAAAACGAACAAAACAGAACTCCTCGTCCATGTTGACGTCACCACTCGAGTGTTGCTGACGGCGTGAGAGACCATTATGGGGTTAACCCCCTGTCAGAAATTAACTGTACACGAGTGCAGGTGGTTATTTTAGAAATCCCAAATCCAGAGTCGATTTTGGTAAAAACCCTTCTCAACATCCCAGTAATATAGATGTGGCTCCTCCCCACTCATCTCTTCTGGGCCATCTCCCTGGCTCCGCCCCTCTTCACCCTAGTGGTATCGATGTGGCTCCAACCCACTCATCTCTCTTGAGCCATCCACCTGGCTCCGCCCCCTCACCATCCTAGTATTATCTTATCTCTCTTGGCTCCGCCCTTTAACACATTAAAATCAGGGGTTTTCACTCTAAAGGTTATTTGCGATTTGTAAATTGGAGGTTTCACCTCCGTTACGTGACTGATGGGTTTGTGATCTCTAAAATCGTGACCTCGTCCTGCGCAGTTACTTTGTGAAAGAACTCCATAGAGTTATGTAGCACAACTGATTCAGTTGTTCATTTATACAGTGTGGTAGCCTCATTAAGTGTGTGTAAGTGTGTGTGATTGAGAGATTTAGACTCTATGAATGAATCTGAAGCAGAAATGATTGCATTAACAGTGTGTGTGTGTGTGTGTGTGTGTGTGTGTGTGTGTATGTGAGAGTTTGAAGAAGAAAAAAAATGATGGTGGCCAAATATATGCTTCATGGTTTGAATTTTTCATCCTGTGCTGGAAAATGACAGTAAACGAAAAGGGAAGAGTTTCAAGGCTGCACACAAAAAGCGAAGAGGCGTAAACTTTCGCTCATGTTGTTGTTATATTGTCTTAGTAAAAATGAATAGGAGTGTTACTTTACAGTGAAACTCATTTGCCAAATAAAATATTATAGTTTAATAGCAATGTTCAACCACGTCCTCTTGTGTAATGTAGGACACCAGGGGCGTGCAGTTCGTGTCAGAGAAACCTGTTCAGATTTAATTCAAGAATTCAAAATGTTACGTTCTGTACAACTTTTTTTTTTTTTTTTTTTTTTTTTACAAAGATCCTTTAATTTAAAAAAAGCAGCCTTGAAGATTTTGCAATCTGTGATTGCCTTTGTAATATAGAACGAGTGCATTTGTCACTTCTCTTTTTCCTTATCACTTTGTTCATTGTGTTTTTGCTCCTCATGTGTAATCTGTTCTTCTTCTAATCGTACAAACAAAAAGCGTGCCGTACTTTCCCGAATGCGAGTTGAAATTCTACGTCTTTTGAAGAAGCTCCGCCCATCACAGGCTCTCTGATTGGCCGACGGTGCGGTTGCAACAGACCTCGAGACTGAGGTGTAATGGGTAAAATTTTCAGCAAGACTTCACGACAAGCTGTTTTCAGGACTATGAAGTATTTTCTAGATTACATTTAAACAGCAAGTGTGTGCATATATATTTTTATATATCTTATTTTTTTTGTTTGCTTAATATTTGAATAATTTTCTGTAAATTTAACAGCTGTATCAGGAAGATCAATGAGGAACTTTTTGACCAGATGTAAAATAATTAAACACTCCTGAGCCAATCAGAATTTACGAGGTGTGACTTATATTCTGGAAAATACGGCGATTTTTGGGACTTGAGCAAAAAAATTTTAAGTGCAATCAGTTACAAACGAGCCTTGATATTTATTTTGATTTTGTTCTTCTTGTTTTTTTCATAAAGGATCACATGCAGTATGAAGAAAGCAATAACTCGCGTTCACAGTTAGCTCACGTTCACGCACAAAACCACCAATGACCACTTCTACTGTTTTTCATTTTTTTTAAAAGGGTGTATTGTCACGTTTTAACTGTCGAGTATTGTTTGAAATGGAGCTGTGTGACTTTATTAAGTAAGTGTGTGTGTGTGTGTGTGTGTGTGGACTTCAGGGAAACGATGAAGGCTCGACGTGAACGAAAGCTTTATTTTTATTTTTTTCGTGTAAATTTTCTTTGCACTTGTGCTTTTCATTTTGTGCGCGTTTACTATTGTAGTTGCATGATTTCTACTTTACTGCCTATGAAATAAAAATGAAGTTTGAAGATTTGATCTTTCCTTTTAGTTATTTCTAAATAATTAAAGATGCTCTGCCCATGATGGTCTCTGATAGGCTGATGCATCGTCATGTCAGAGTCGGGTTAGGGTTGTAACTACACACACTGTATAGTGTTCACACTGGCTTAATTTGCCTAAGATCATCAGGTTGATAATTATCTTATTATATTTTTAGCTCTGCGTGTGTGGGGAAAAAAAAGAAAACTCCAGATGATTCCATTCTGAGCTTAAGAAGCTTCTGATAGGTTAATTGATTCCATTAGAGTTAATTGGTGGCACACCTGTGGATGCATTTAAAGGCACACCTCAAACACAAAGCCTTTTTCTTTGACATCAGGCTAAAATCAAGAGAAATCAACCAAGACATCAGGAAAAGAATTGTGGACCTCCACAATTGTGGCTCATCCATAGGGGCAATTTCCAGATGCCTGAAGGTCCCATGTTCATCCGTTCAGACAATAATATGCAAGAATAAAATACATGGGAATGTACAGTACAACCATCGTACCGCTCAGGAAGGAGATGGATTCTGAGTCCGAGAGAGGGACATGTTTTGGTGCGAAATGTGCGAAACAACCCCAGGACAACAGCAAAAGACCTTGTGTAGATGCTGGCTGAAACTGGTAAGACTGTGTCATTATCTACAGTAAAACGAGTCCTGTGCCACCATGAGCTGAAAGGGTATTCTGGGAGGAGAAAGCCATTACTTCAAAACCACCATAAAAAAGCCAGACTACAGTTTGCAACTGCACATGGGGACAAAAATCTTAATTGCTGGAGACATGTCCTGTGGTCTGACGAAAACAAAAGTTGAACTGTTCAGCCATAATGATAAACAGTATATTTGGAGGAAAGAGGGCTAAGCTTTGAAGCCTCAGAACATCATCCCAACTATGGGGGTATGGGGGTGGTAGTATATGGGGGTGGTAGTATAATGTTGTGGGGCTGCTTTGCTGCAGGAGGGACTGGTGCACTTAACAAAATAGATGGCATCATGAGAAAAGAAAATTCTTTGGATATATTAAAGCAACATCTGAAGACATCAGCCAGGAAGTTAAAGCTTGGGCGTACTGTAGATGGATCTTCCAAAAAGACAATGACCACAAGCATACTCCAAATTAGTTACAAAGTGGCTTAAGGACAACAAAGTCAAGGTTTTAGAGCGGCCATCACAAAGCCCTGATCTCAATCCCATATAAAATTTGTGGACGGCACTGAAAAGGCGAGTGTGACCAAGAAGGCTTACAAACCTGAGCCAGTTACACCAGTTCTGGCAAAGAGGCGTGAGCCTAAATTCCAGCAAATTATTGTAGAGAGCTTGTGGAAGGATACCCGATAACGTTTGGCCCAAGTGAAACACTTTTGGGACAATTCTACCAAATACTTTTTTTTTTTTTTATTTCCATAAAATTCTCCCTCACTTGATTTAACAAATGCAAAAAATATGTTAATATTTATTGATCTAAAACAGAAAAAGATTACTCTGATTTAATGTTTATTTTTTATATATATATATATATTTCTGAATTTGACTCGACCTTCTTGTTATTGTGCCGCTTGCCACAAGATAGCAGCATTTCACCTCTCCATCTCACAGAGTGTCTCAAGGGGATCTTCATCCTGAAATCTTAGACGTCACTGCTCAGGCAGATGTGTGAGGAATTCCCAAATCTCTTACAGTATGTACAGTGGGATTAGCAATGACCCACAATCCATGACCCATGACCTGGACTAATAATATGGATCTCTAAGAACTGCAGTCCACAATATGCAACATATTTATTTGTTTTCCCGGACCCTGGTGCTACAGAACCCTTGTTCTCTACAAAACACTTCAATGTGTAGGACAAGGGGGAGGGGGGGGGGGGGGCTCCAGGAGCAGGGCTACTACTAAAGGTTCTGTGAAACAACTCCCGTGCTGTAGATGGCGCTTCAGTCAGACACATATGTTTTTTATTAGCAATCCTTATGAAAACACTATTGAATTGTGTTTTCAGAGTGCACAGACAGACAAACAGACAGGTGGGAAACCCGGCGTGAGACCGAACAGACGTGTCCAGCTTTTTTCTCCATCTCTTTTTCCGTCCTGAGAAAGTTGCACTGGTCTTTGTGCACCAGCAGTCGAGCGGAACGTCCTCGCTCTCCGTCCGCAGCTGCTTCTTGCTTTGTGAGGACGAAACAAATCCAGCGTCACTCACACACACACACACACACACACACACACACACACACACACACAGATCCTTTATCCGCTTCACACACTACACTTTCCCCAGGATTCTCTCTGCACTTCACCTTCGATTTATATGATCCCAGGACAAATCAAAGACAGGCAGAGAGACAAACAGGTCAGAGGTCAGAAAGACACATACCTGTACCTGACAATCACCCACAGTCAAGCCTCAAAATTGGTGCTTAATTTTTAGCTTTTAAGGTGAATTTATAAAGGCCTATTATATTATAATTACTTTCAGAAATAGAAGTACCAAAGTACAGGTACATTTCCTTGTTCCTGCTTTGGTACCATCAAAGTGACCTAAGTGATCTTTTGCACATCTAGTTTATATGTTTATATATCATTAAAAAAAAAAATTATATACCTGTATCTTTGTATGTACCTTTATTTCCTGTTCATTGATTTTAGTTATCAATTTGATTCCATATAAAGCAGTGCACTTATATCCCACCATATATGGATAATTATTTTACAGTATTTTTTTTCCCTCACTACTGTACATCAGGACTGGGGATTTCCTTTCTTTGCATGTAGCTGTAAATACACTGGGGTTCTCTTTAGTACAAGATCAAAATTGTAATCAAGCATTCAAATCATAAGTTCAAGTAATTAAGGGAAAAGTCAAGATTTGGAAATTATTTGAAATACTTGGATTAATTTTGACTTTCTAATTTAACAAAGGGGTAAGACTCGAGGAAAGTCTGACATTTTAACGAACTGTTGATATTACACTTTTGCTTTACCTTACCTGGAACTCATCAGAATCCTGAACATTAAATATACAGAATAATGAACCTTTCCTTCCTCTGCCTTCAGTTTGCCAGACTTTTAAAACAACCGTTCATTTCCAGCTTTGAAGAAATATTGCACCATGTCCACAGTCGTGTCTGTTATGGCTCTCCTAAAACAAATAGTATAAGTGGGACCTTGATTTTTTTTTTGCATTATGGGAACGATCTTATCTAATCTCCTATCACAGGTACTGCGCACACACACACACACACACACACACACACACACACACACACAGTGTAACAGTAAAATGGAGCTTAAATTCAAATAATTTATTTTTATTTTATGTTTGTTTGTTTTTGTCTGGGAAAATGGGGAGAAAAGTTCCCACACAGTTGAAGAACAAAAGTCCTGACACATTTTATACATATAGGAAAAATAAATAAATAAACAGTACTTTTACTACTTTTAATAATACGTATTCATTTAAAAAATTAAAACAATACTAGAATTTAGATTTTTTAAATTTAAATCACATCTGCCTACTTCAATTATGTATACTTAAAATCGATTGTATAAAGGAGAAAGATTTTAGTTCTTCTTCATTATTATTATTATTAGTAGTAGTAGTAATAGTGTTCGTATTACTATTATAGTAGTGTTGTTTTTGCTGTTATTGTTGTTTTCTTTAAAATGCAAAGGGAACAACTTTTCTTGGAGAGAGAAGAAATTAGTCTTCAGTAAAATAACACTTCACCTTTAAAACAATAACAACAAGAAGAAACCTGTCCTTGAGGGAATCCTGAATCAGTTCTACTCGAGGAGAGGAACCACTTCGAGGGTCTACATAGAACATATAAGGTTCTTCTGCAGAGAAAGAGAGAGAGAGAGAAAAAAAAAAAGAAAACTCATAAGAGAAACTAAATTATGTTTTTCTAAATCAAACGAGGTGAACACTCTAAATAAAACATCAAAATAAAATAATTTAAAAAAAAACAATACACTTAAACACGGCACAAAACCGATTTTCAACTTTTCAAATAAAACTCCGACATTTAAATATCTAATTCATACCTGATTTTATAAAAACAAAAAACTGAAATAAAGAGAAAGAGCCTGATATTTATATTTTATTGAGATGATTTTAAAACTGTGTTTATGTATCATTCATCCAAATCAGCATTTTAAATATTTTAAAACACAGAATGTGAGTGTGTGAAATCGAATTAAGTCAAGGAAACTGCGACTTTTCAAGTGTTTCATGAAAATACGCACCTGTGGCTCATTTGAAGAAGAAAAAAAGAAGGATTCATTCGTTATTTGCTTACTTCTTGTGGGTGAGTTACAGAAATTATAAATTAGCATTAAAATTAAGACGTAAGAATTGGAAATGTGTTCGAAGTCAATCAATCACCAAATGATCAAATTAATAAATAGAGTAAGTGAATATTTAAATAGTATATATTTTTCCTGAAAATAAAAGTCTAATCAGTGTAACGATGCGCTTAATTCGTTCACCGCCGCCAAAAACACATAAAAACAGTAACGTTTTTACGTATAAAAAACCATCAGTAACAAATGAAGTCGTGTCTCTACTGCAGACACTCGGGTTCAGTTCTGTCTCCAGAGGAAGTGACGATGAAGCAGCTGTTAATGATGTTAATTATGTTAATTATTCTCAATATTAAAGTGATTACTGTGATTGTGTTCATTCAGTGCGAGGCTCAGCTTCACTAAGTCCTCACACACACACACACACACACACACACACAGAGAGAGAGAATGGAGGCTTATCTACGCCCCGCAGATCACACACTTGAGATTATTAGTGAAGAATTAAAGCTCTCTTTCTCTCTCTCAATATGTGTGTGTGTGTGTGTGTGTGCGCGCGCGCGCATCTGAAGTGTTTACGTGAAAGTTTTCACTGCTTTGAAACAAACACACACACACACACACACACACACACACACACAGGATTATATGACTATATGTTTTTAATATTGAGTTTTATTATTTACTGTACTATTAATGTATTATTATTGAGGTCATTACAGAGCAATATGTGTGTATGGCATGTGATATTCGTGTGTGTGTGTGTGTTACAAGAACAGATTGTATAGTTTGGGGTGTGGTTTCTCTTCACATTTGGTCTTTGCATGCTGTCAGAACTCATATTGCACAAGCCTTTGATTGGTGTGTGTGTGTGTGTGTGTGTATGTGTGTAAAGATAGAAGGGGGGGTATGTCCTACAGCAGACTGTGAGCTTGCTCTAGGTCTGGCTCTAAGATCAGTGTTGCTCACACACACACACACACACACCATAGACATGCGTCCATTCACAAATCCACTTTAGTGGATCCACTTTAGTACAAAAAGTCTAACGCTGATAGATAGATAGACAGACAGACAGACATACTGGCAGACAGATAGATAAACAGACTTCTGTACAACTGTATGGTATGAGAATATAGTCTGTCCTGTTTCGATCTTCCCTATTAATAGGATGAAGATAAAAATGTACAATCACATTCTGTTCACCAAAACTCAAAAAACTCCACGGGTTGCCAGATTGTCTTCTTAAGTTCAAACTTGTGCAGGTTTCATTGGCATTAAGCCAGAGGTGGGTCTAAAACTAAATAATAAATATTATTCGTTTTAATTCTTTTAAATACTTTTTTTTCTTAATATTTGTTTATAGGAATTGTGTATCTAAAAGTTTTAATATATATTCTGTACGAAAGTTACAGGTGTTTGTATAGAACAGGAGTGGGCAGTGGTGTGGATCAATCTGGCAACCCTATACGAGCCACTCTGTTTACTATATACTACAGCTGAGAGGTGAGCAGGCAAATGTCTTAAAGGGGCAGCGTCCCGGTTCAGCACTTTTCTATTTGTGTGTGTGTGTGTGTGTGTGTGTGTGTGTGTGTGTGCGTGTGTGTGTGTGTGTGTGTGTGTGTGTCACTTTAAAGGAAAAAAATGTATTACAGGTCCTTCCCAGAAGTAAAGAGAAAGAAAATAAACAATTTAAAAGAAACCGAAAGAAGTTTATTGATCTAGAGAAATTGATATAAAAACACATTGATTGCATTCCTGATGACAGAAACAGAACTTCTCCTGCTCCCTGCTCATAGACGTGTTTATATCCTGTAGGTGATCATTTCTCATCATTCATCACCCAGGAATCTGTCCACTGGAGACAGATAGATAAACAGACATGATGTCACCTTTGGCGACATAATGTTGTAGTGGTTAGCGTACGCTCGCCTTGCACCTTCAGAGCTGGCGTGTGATTCCTGCCTCGGGGTCTGTGTGGAGTTTGCATGTTCTCACCATGCTTGGTGGGTTTCCTCCTGGTACTCTGGTTTCCTCCCACAGTCCAAAGCCATTCGAATTAGGCTAATTCGCGGTCCCAAATTGCCCGAAGTGTGTGAACGCACATATGTGAACTGGAGGTCCTAACGCGGCCGTAAAAATGGGAATAAATAGAATGGTCACAATTACATTTACATTTTAGGCATTAAAATGCCTCCAGGATATTCAGGCTCAGAGAACCGAGAAAAACTGACCCTGCTGATGCGAATGGAACAAAAATCACTGGCTTATACACCTGTGATGGAGGTGACAATGGCTTAGCACTGTCACCGTGCACCTCCAGGGTCCAGGTTCTATTCCCGACTTGGGATCTGTGTGTGTGTGTGTGCATGGAATTTGCACAGTGCTTGGTGGGTTTCCTCAGGTTACTCCGGTTTTCTCCAGTCCAAACACATTTTGTAGATTGATGTTCTCAAATTGCCCATAGTGTGTGAATGAGGATGTGAATGTTGACCGGAGGTCCTACAGTGGTTGTAAAAATTGGTAATCACCCTTGGCCTGCGCAGTCCCTATTGGACTACAGACGTTCGTCGATGGATAGATGGATGGACATCACTTTGGGGTTCATCCGGTATCCATCCAGGCATGTTAACTGCAACCAAAATACATTGATGATAATAAATGATACACTCCATGAAGATACAGAGATGAAAGGCAATAATTTTTTATAGAAGCAATTGTGTATAAACTTATTAAACAAGGAAATACACGATAGAATTTAAAGAGAAAAATGAATAAACAAAAAAATGAATGAATAAAATAATGAACATGCATAAACGTGCATGTATGTATGTATAATAGATAGATAGATAGATAGATAGATAGATAGATAGATAGATAGATAGATAGTGAATAATAATCAAAATATATATATGTACATATATATACAGTACGTGTGTGTGTGTGTGTGTGTGTGTGTGTGTGTGTGTGTTTCCGCGCGCGCGTTGTATTGATAATACGCTGTTCCGCTGCGTCTTTAAAGAAACATGAACGAAAACACTGCCCCGTTACTCCAGAAGCGTGATCACGTGACAGACTCTCACTCCACCCGATTGGTCGGAGGCACGTGTCCTGGATACCGGAGTGAAACGTCACCGAGGGGCGGAGGACGGGGAGGGGGTCTCGTAATAAAAAATAAGAACAAAAAACAAATCGGGAGTAAAAGTATTTGAGGAGGAGCGCATCCTGGAGGAGAGCGAGAGAGAGAGAGAGAGAGAGAGAACCCCTCCTTCCTCTTCTCCTTCTCCCTCTTCTTGTTCTTCTCCTCCTTCGGCCCGGAGTTTCCTCCATCAGACCTGCGCGCTTCACACGGATCACACGGGTTTATTCTTCTTATTCAGCACATTTGGTTCGATTTTTTTTTTTTTTTTTTTTTTTTTGAAGTTGCAAATTTTTATTATAAAAGCAGATTTTCATTCTGCGGGATCCGAAACTATGGTTGTTCTTGGTGAAGCGCAAGACGCGCAGGAAGAAGATCGGTTTACAGTCCAAAATCCATGCTGATTTTAGTTTTTATTTATATTATTAAATTTTTTTTTTTACACACAAAGTGGAGCTCAGTCGGTCCGTGTTCTGTAAAGTGCCTATAAAGTAAAAAAGGGTTAAAAAAAAAAAAAAAAAAAAAAAACTAAGTGAGTGAGAGTGCGTGTGTGTGTGTGTGTGTGTGAGTGTCTGTCAGGATGGATGAGAGTGAGCAGAGAGTGGAGACAGGAGGAGATGCTCGGGGTGCGGGAGAGTCCGAGGTGCGATCTCCGTCCCCGGGACACGCGCCTCCTCCTCATCCTCATCCTCCTGCGCAGCCTCCTCCTCACCGCGTCACCAACTTCTTCATCGACAACATCCTGCGGCCGGATTTCGGACGCAGAAAGACGGATGAGAGTGTGCTGAGACGGAATGAGAGCAGCCCGGAACAGCCGGGAGAAGACACTGGGGGACAGGTGCGACAGGTGACCACCACGGAGAGCACCTCCACACTGCACACCGGCAAGAAAGCAGACACTGGGACAACCGATGAGCCGCTGAAAGCGCGAGGAGAAAGCAAGGAGCAGTGCCTGAGCTCGGACCCGGAGCTTTCTCAACCCAACTCGTCCAGTTTAACCCAGAGCCAGTCCATGCTGTGGCCCGCGTGGGTTTACTGCACACGTTACTCGGACAGACCCTCGGCAGGTAACATACTGTGTTATAATAATAATAATAATAATAATTATTATTATTATTAGTAGTAGTAGTAGTAGTAGTAGTAGTAGTACTATTATTATTATTGTTATTATCATTAT
>JAOVVB010000043.1:17011374-17034071 GCA_028570985.1 Heterobranchus longifilis
CTGTGGTGCTAAACAAACCTGTTAAAGTGTTGTTATTATTATTATTATTATTATTATTATTATTATTATTATTATTAATATTCCAAGTGAAATAATCTCCTAAACAACTTAAAAGTAAATTTCCGGCTATAACTCAACTCCAGCTCAGGTCTTCTAGACAAAATGAATTTTTCTCCAGTTACTGTACATCTCAGAATAAAGCTAAAAACATCCACAAATTACTTTTCAGATTTTTAAAGTTACAAATAAATCTAATTCCTAGGAGGTATGATCTCTAAAATAACTTACGACTAGTAAGTTAATAAGTTTTGCAGTCCCTGTAGGTCGAAAAAAATACTAAAACAACTTTTTTTTTTTTTTTTTTTTTACCAAGGAGTAAAGCAAAGTTGAAAAAAGTGTATATATTTGGGAAAGTCCAGAATTTCCCAAATCGTTTCGAAGTAAAATAAATTCTATTTAAATAAATGGATCTAATTAAATGAATTAATATGTATAAATATACATTTTTTCTATTTTTATGAATATATACAAATTTCGTTCAACCCATTTTCCGTTATTAATAATTTAAAAAGTCATCTTTTAAAAAGCTGTCACATAATAATAATAATAATAATAATAATCAGTTAAAAAATATTTATTAAACTAAGTCCTTTGAACTCTAAAACATTCAGAATTTGACTCCCTCTTAAAAAGGCATAAAATGAATATACATATTTTTTTCTTTCACAAATAAATACGTGCCTAAAATTTAGCATTAACTCAAATAATAATTAGAATCTCAATAATGTATATCACTTTTAAATAAATAAATAAGTGAATAAACGGATACAGCGTGGAGAACAAACAGTTAAAGTATAGAGTGAAGCTTATAGGCTGGAGCAGAGCCATAGCCTGCATGAGAGAAATCAGCATGTCCAATGTACAGAAGGGGGAGTAGCACTGGATAATTCAACATTTTCATGTACAACATACAAAATCTATTAATAATCATAATAATGATGGTGATTTTTGAGCCGCGTATTTCAGTGTGATGTTTGTTCCTGCTGTCGGCTTACACAGCAAAATCCAAAGGTTTAACTCTTATAGCCTTGAACATGTTAAACACCAGAAGTGTTGGATACAAGAAAAAAAAAAACATGTTTTAAAGAATCAAAATACGTAAAATGTAAATATCTACTGTTATCTCGTTGTGCTGAATGGATACTTACAATCATGCAGTGCTTTTTCCCCTCCATTAGCAAAGTGAGGTCTTTTAGCAACTGGCTAGTCAGGCTTTGCTAGCTTCTCTTTCTAAGTGGATTATCTGACAATTTGAAGATAAAAGCAACATTTTTACGTTCAAAGTGTGTGATGAGGTCATACAATGTGGTTAATATTTCTTTGAGGTGAAATGGTGAAGTTTGTCTTAAACAAATCCACAGCTTTAGAAAAAGGGGTTTTAATCAGATACCAGATATCACATTTTTTTTATTCAGGGTAATGGAATTGACACGTCTAGAAATAATCTATTAGCTTCATGATAATATTTATTGCATGAAAAAAAAACAAGGAAATAAGTTGACGATTCTATTCCATAGGTTGCTAGAGAATTCGTAAGAGTTTTCGCTAGCTAAACCCAACTAACTGGATTTATTTTTGTTTTTTTTTAATAGACGTTTTTAAAAAGTCGACCAAAAAAAAATCACACTCACGTAAAAAAACAAAAAAAAAACAAAAACGTGGTGATGTGGTGAAATTTTGGTAGTTTTTTCTACCACTAGAGATGTATTAAAACATTCTGTAAAAACGCCTAATATAGAGAATATGAGCGTGCGCATTATTTAATGATTTTTGTTTTTTTTTTAAATTAATTCACATATTACAACCAAAAATCTTTTAACCAGATCTCTAGCTGGTCTGTCTGTGAGATTTGGGCTCAAACATTCCTTCACGATCTGCTACAGTACGAAAATAATTATATACTATAATATTTTTTTTTGTATAGGTAATCCATTTTCTATGGAGTTTCTATAGACGTCGGGTTATAACTATATTTCTATGTTAATATGATCGCATAATTTAGGCCTATAAGAGAAATTATTTCGTACTCTGCCATGGCAGTTCTTCTTCTTCTTCATCCAAGTTCATTAGCATATTTTTGGGACAATGGACTGTAGGACGCCTCTGGCTGTCTCCAGTATACGAAATGGTCCAAAAAAAAAAAAAAAAAAAGAATCTAAGTAGAATTGATTTGAAGTGGTACATCCTTTGTAAAAAAAAAAAAAAATGGCTGTTTACCACACGAATTTATTTCTAAATGTGTAATAAAAAAATAAATAATTCAGCCATGATGTGGTTCAAAACCAGATCGAGGTGCCAAAAATTTCAGCCATTTCAAGAGTTAATAATTGTTATAATAATGATCGTTAAATCTAAAACATCCTCTAAAGATATTACTGTAGAATCAGTGTTTACCATAAATGTTTGGTTGGTGAAGCAGATTTCCCTTTCAGAAACTCAGAGTTGGCACTGAATTTAAGTCTTAAATAAACAAACAGCGTTTTAGTTTATATATGTGTTTTAGAATGCGAAACCGTGGAATATATGATATTATATGTACTAATAAAGTCCACTTTCATATTTGCGGCAGTTTGTTTCATCCGACGCGAAATTTTAGGCAACCACAATATCGCGTTGTGTTTTGTTTGTTTTATTTTAAACCTATACTTCGTATAATTCACAATGTGTTTTGATTTAATCTTTAATACACAGCATGAGGAAAACTATCCAACCTCATGCCCAGATTTCCAACATAAAAATACTTAAAATGGAGCCCGTCGTTAATATTCATGAACATTCCGCATGAGAGGTTTTTCCCCAGCAACAATAACTTTTATGCTGCATCTAATATAATCTACGGAAAATGTACTGCTATACTACCGAACTGTTTCCTAGTATTTCAAGTGAACGCACAATTCTTAGGAATTCCGTTGTTTTTTAAAAAAAAAAAAAAAAAAAAAAAAATGATTTGAGATTGATGCTACCAGACCCCCCTCGCCCACATCCTTAACCAATGACAGCCGACCGGCTCAAAAGCTGATCGGGCAAATTTTTACGGTTAATTCGTTATGAAGCTGTTTATATATTTTGCAAAAACAACTCTCTAGTGGTGAATTAACACGTAGAACTTCAAAGCCCAAAATCATAAAGCGCAGGACTATGTATTTACAATCCCAAATTAGCCAAAATCCAGCCAAACACCAATATTTATGAACAATTCAATAGCTTAATGTTCAATTCAATGATTGATGAGAGGAATGCACGGATTGATGGATGGATGGGTGAATATATATAAGTATAAAACAAATGTGCGAAAGTGTGAAAAATATGTTTACTCGACTTGCATGCATATATGAGGTTGTGGTTTGAACCTACACGATTTCTATAATATGTCTTCACTGGGATTAAAAATGGTATTAGCAAGAGCAGACTTGTAGAAACGACACCCCCATGCACACGTCTGGAGGACGTAATGGCCCTTGTGCGAATCGTGAACGTGTCAGTGGTGACCTTTGTAACTTGTTTTTCAATCCTAATTATGTAAGTCATTTTGTAAAGCCATTTTGGGCAAAACTTCACGATTTCAGATAAAAAGTTTGGGTCAGGCAGTGCACCATGATATGATATGACTTTACACAGTGCAGTTATATACGCTAAATTTCAAGGCTACATTTATTATTTCAATAGCTAATATAGCGGTTGGTTCAAGTAGGTAGTTCGTTTAAAAAAACGTGGATGCCGTGGGTGTTGTTTGAACAGTAAATGTTAATTAAACGTTGTAAGTGTTCATTATACGCTTAACTAGAGGCGTTAATTGAACACAATAAGGGTTAAACCAACACTGGTTAATTTGCTGAGTAAGGGACATAACTGCTTACATGCTGCGGACACGGTAAGTGCTAATTCAGCACTGTAGGCGTTAAACCAACACTGTGAGGCTAAATTAAACATTTTAATAGCTAATACGAGTGTTAATTGAACTGTGCAGCAAATAATGTAGGCAAGGTGTGTGTCATATGAACACCAGGTTAATTAAACGCTACACTTTAGGTGTTACTTCAACACTGTAAGGGTAAATCCAACACTGGTGATTTTGCTGTGTAAGGGACGCAAGCCTTAGCATGCTGTTTCCAAACTGCCTTGCCTTGCTGTTATTTATTCCAACTCAACATAGCCACACCCACCGCAGGTCCCCGAACCCGCAGACCAAAGAAGAAGAGCAGCAGCAGCAGCAGCAGCAGCAAGGAGGACAAGCGGCCACGCACCGCCTTCACAGCCGAGCAGCTGCAGCGCCTAAAGGCAGAGTTCCAGTCGAACCGCTACCTGACGGAGCAGCGGCGGCAGAGCCTGGCTAACGAGCTGGGCCTTAACGAGTCACAGATCAAAATCTGGTTTCAGAACAAGAGGGCCAAGATCAAGAAGGCTTCAGGAATGAAGAACACACTGGCGCTGCACCTGATGGCCCAGGGCCTGTATAACCACTCCACCACCACTAAGGACGACAAATCAGACAGCGACTGAGGGGTGGGGTGGGGTGTAGGGTAGAGGAGAGGGGTATGGCAAAGATAGAGAGGCTGTAGATGGAGAAAAGAGGCGGAGAGTGAGAAAGAGAGGGAAGAAGAAGGAGGGGGATGAGGACTATACAACCATGCCAAGATTGTGATAGAGAGAGTGAAAATGGCGAGAGCGAACACCAAGAAAGCTGACTGTGGGGACGGTTGGGGTGGGGACAGGAGGAGAGACAGAGAAACAAAGAGTGAGACAGGTGAGAAAGGAGAGAAGGAGAGAAAAGAGATGAAAAGAGGTAACGGTTGTATTTCCAATGCAATAACTCTTAAGCATCAAGGGCCAGTGTACAAACATACCAGCATTAACTGAGGTTCAAATCAAAGTGTTATTATTTGTCAGACTTGAACAAGACTTTACGACTTATTATTATTATTACTATTATTATTAAAACACAACAGGAAAAGCATGGCGGCCTCGCTATTGGATTTGTGTTTATGCTGTTTTATAAATAGAGCTTTTCACGGGCTGCATTATCACAAGAGAGAGGGAAAGAGAGAAAAAAAACATCCTGCTTCAATCCAAAGACTATTTCCTGCAACTGTGAATATTAATAACTGAGGCATTGTTATGATTGTTCCGCTAAGGCATGTGCCGATATTACCTTTTTCATATCGCAGAAATGTTACTGCGGTTTACGATATTATCACTTTTTGACAGTACTTACCTGCACGTGTTACTTTTCCCAGAATTCAGCTCACTTCTGTTGTTCGTGTTCGGATTGCTGATTGCTTCAGGCGTGCTGTGCCGTTGACGTTTTGTTTACTCGCGATCGCTCGCTGGCTCCGTAGCTTGGATAATAGCATGCCGTTCACAACGTGCCAATAATTATGACGCTCATTTCCTCAGACTTGTAAATCAGGCAAAGCCAACTTCTTAGCTAAATGGTATTTGAGCCTTTTACACTTTATTTAAGCATTTAAACTGCACTATAACACGGACAATGGGGAAAAAATTAGTAGAAAATGTTTACGATGTATTTAAATCTCAATACACCTTTTTACTAAATGCGGTAGCGTTTTTTTAAAGTAAGTTATGTTTTCCAAAAATTCTTAGTAATTCGTGTAATTGATATTCGATTTGTTATTGTTGTCATTCAGGCCATGATGTAAACACTTTATTTTTTTTTAAAGAGTTATCTCTTATAGCACTAGCCAATCAGATTGTAGCTTGGGAGGATATACAGTGCCTAAACGTACCTAAAAAGAATGCAGGGTGTTCATAATGACGATCATTCACAATCGGCCATGATAATAAGCATGCGCATGTCTAATATTGCGATATATCACAGAACTGATGATTTATCGGCACATGCCTTTCCTCCACTCCTTTCTTTCAGTGGGTTCAATGTTTTGATGTACGCACGCAGCGACGATTTTTTAATCCAGTGCGAAATTTTATTGTAAATTTGATATGCTGAGCAGTATAACTGTGATTGTTAATTTTTAAAAAAGAATAATAATAAAAAAAAAAAGAATAATAATAACGCAGAGGTGAAATGGAAATGTAATCAAATTACTATCTGGACTCTGACACTGGAGAGATCGAGCCTAAGAAATCTATAACTATTTTAAGGAAAAAAGAAAAAACAAAAAACATATATACAGTGCTTGGACCCCTAATCAACCGAAACGTCTTAAATCGCATAGTTTTTATGAAAGAGCAATATCTTTTTTATTTTTTTTGTTTGTATTTCTTTTGTAAAAGATTGTACTGCTGCCTATAAATGTGTAGCACTCTGACAATGAATAACGATGACATCCTATACAGAATTATTATTATTATTATTATAAATATACAAAATATATACACACAGGCAAACACTATGGAAATGAAGAAAAAATGAAGAAAACCAGCATTATAACATAAAAAAATACCATTTTATCGCTGTCATGTATTTATAGAACTATATTAAGAAAAAAATTTATCCGATGACCAGTCGAGTGTCGCTTTTCCTTTCTTTCTTGTTTGTTTTTTTTGAGAGTAGATTTTTTTAAAAGGAAAAAAAATCTCTTTAAGAAAAAAGCAACGTATTTATCATTGTGTATGTGAACGAAGCAGTTTTTGAGGCCTTTTTGCATGAAAAGCTGATGATTAAAGGCATATTATAAAAGTATGATGGATTTTTTTGGGATTGTTGAGTCTATTATATTCTTCTGTGGAAAGAAAAGTGTGTGTGTGTGTGTGTGTGTGTGTGTGTGGAACGGTGTAATAAATTCCTGGTATGATAATCGTCCAATCCGACATCACAGTTTCTAATATATGACAGTGTTGTTATAGTAGCTGTTATAACAATTAGCGCAAGGAAGATGACCTTTACAGCACGTGTCCACTTCGGGACGTTGTTACGGGTTACCATGACGAGTTTTACAAACATGGTGTAGTTATGGAAACCGAAAATGTCGCAATTCACAGGTTTATATTATTGTTAGGTCTATTGTTTAGGTTTATCGTTATTGTTTCTATAGTAACAGCTCATTCACTGTGGACCTTTCTCTTCTTTTGCCGGTTTCCTGAATATAAAATTTGATAAATTGTCTTATTAGGAAGCAACTGGTTATAGCTGTTATAGTGTAAGTGACAACAAGGTTTGAGTTGTAATCGCAACGTTAAAATATAACTATAAACGTAACGATAAAACATAATTTTTTGTTCTCGTTGTTAGCATTCACAAATTGTTGTAGTATCAGAGAAACTAAACGTAGTTAGTGTAAAACACTCAATTTCGGGGGACGTAACTTCAAACTCGTAACTTGACACCACGTCGTCCAGTTGATACTCATTTAACCATCTAGCGACGTAATAATTCCAATGATTTCAAAGAAGTGGACACGTCCTGTTAACGTTCAGTACTTTATTAAAACTGTGATCTATATAAACTTTTTTTTTATTATTATTATTTATTTAAAGAAAGCTCTTAAAACCACTGTAGCAGATATCACCCGGAAATAACATCATGACATCGCCATCTCCACCATTAACAACAGCAAAATATTATGTAACAATCTCAGATTTATTTATCACGGCATATAATTACGGTAGCTTATTATTATTCTTATTATTATTATATTATTGTCATTATTATTATTATTGTTATTATTATATCCACACAGCACTAATTAAAATATATATATATTTATTTATTTTTATACATATACAAGACTTATTCCGTTAATTGTGGCATCATCACCAATCCTGCTACGATGAAACCGTTATCCGTATAACTATTCCAGATCAGTGTATCAGTGTATCGCCGTACCGATATTTATCGTCACGCCGTGGACGAAGATTCCACCAAACGTAACCCACTTTGCCTTAAGTGTGATTTTTTGCGCTGGCTGCTGTTCCGACTGAATGGGTTTCTACTCGCCAGCGTCAGACATCTTATCTAGAGGAACTAAAACAACAACACTGAGATGTGTAATGCAATGTTTTCCTTTTTTTTTTTTTTGGTGTGTTTTTAATTGTTTTATTTTGTGTTTACATGTAAATAATTTGTATCCCGTATGCATTAATTGTGTAACTTGAACTGCATAAGAAATCAATAAACGAAATGAAAGACGAAGGTCTTCGACGTGGCGAGTGTTCTTCAGATTTACTCCAGGATTAAAGTTTTCATTAGTGTTTGTAACAAATCTGAAAGTTTTAATGTGGATTAATGTTTGTTAAGCTTTAAATGCAGATGCAACCTCGCACTTTAACACATTAATGACTTATGGTTGATGTTTGGTGAGAAGAATTCTAACCTTTAATTATGGTGCAATATGCTCTCAAGACGTATTTCCTACAAATAAAGCCTAAATAAACACTGCAGCTACAACCTTATGTACCTTGTGTAAAGTCATGATAATTACATGTTAATGGCATATAGGAAGCAAGCACAACTTTATTTATCATTTTACATTTTTATTCATGTGTCTTACGCTTTAATAGTCTATAAAGGACAAACGATGCCTGAATTAACATCACGCTGAGCGTTTATTACGCTTTGATGACACATAGAAGAAAAACGAGCCCTGAATGAACATTTTAATTTATTACTCTTTAATGACACATAGAGGAATAAGGTCTTATTTAACCCTTTATTAACACTTATTAAGCTTTAGTGAGTAACTCCAACCTCATTTAAGACTATAATGAACATGTTTAACTCTTTACAGGTATATCCAGAACTAATAAGATTAGCTTAAATTAAGCTCAAATTAATGCATTAAGGCTTCAGTTGATCCGTTATGATTGTTTATAAAGCTTTAGTGACATACTCTGTCTCATTTAAAACTTTTATTAACTCTTAAGCACTATAATGCGACAAGGTAAAAAATAAATCATATGTTATTCTGCATTTTATAAAAAATATGTTTTGTTATTATGCTTCAGTGAACATGAACGTTAATAATTTGCATTTATTACACCTTAATGACACGATGAAAACAAATTAAAGCTTATTTAACAATATATTAACATTTGCTAATGACATAAAATACAAACAAATGATCTGTTTTTACACTTATTATCAGTTCATATGGTCTGAGGACATACAGAGGACAGATAAATAGTAATGCTGTTAATGCAGAAGTTTGTATCTGCTGTGATCTCTGTGTAAAGAAAAAAAACCTTGGAGATAACAGATTAATTAAGATTTATTCCTCTAATATTATCTATCTATCTATCTATCTATCTATCTATCTATCTATCTATCTATCTATCTATATATCTATCTATCTATGTTTTACCTAGTTATATCTTTTTTTATTGCTCCTGAATCATTAATTTCTTTTAATAAAAAAAAAAACAAGCTTCTTTAAGAATATATTAACATTTACTACGCTTTAAAACAAATTATCAATTTTAACACTTATAAATAGTTCATATGATCTGAGGACATACAGAGGAAGATGTCCTTAGACGTCTCAGCTAATCATTTTATTAACATATATTACCTTTCACTGAAAAACAGAACAAATAAATCCTACATTAATGTGTTAACCCTTGCGTTAATGACACATGCAAGCCAATTTATTCTATTTTAATGATTTAATGACATATCCAACATTGAATTAACATTTATTGCATGGTCATGACATACAGAGAACAAATATGATCTGTTTCCAACTCTTTTATTAGCATTTATTTTGCTTTAAAGACATACAGAAAATAAACCAACCTTCGGTTAACAGTTAAGTGAATTCTTTAAAGCCTTCAATACACATAAAGGACCAATAAAACAACAGTTTTATTAATATTTATTCCACTTTTTAATAATGTTTACTGATCTTTAAAGACATACAGAAATCAAATACATCTGTGTTCATCACTCCTTAGTGATAAATAAATACAGAAATCATACTTTTACTTATTTTAATGGCCAATAAAAATAAATTAAATAACATGTCAGTTTATAACACTTTCATGCCATAAAAAGTGACAAATAATATCTCATTTAATACTTTAAATAATGACTAACATATACAAGTCTCATAAAAGCTAATTTTATACCATTTATATATAATTTACATTGTTAGTGTATTTTCCAGCATTTCATGAAAAGCTACTGGATTAACTGCAGTTCATTTTAAAATGTTAATCTGATATAGCTTTTTAAAGTATAGTTTTTAAATTAAATGTAAAAAAAAATGGCATTTTGTCTAGACCTTCCACAACTGTGATAAATAAAAAACAAACACACAGATCCAGTTCAAGTGTCAACTTTTATTTCTATTTTTTTTTTGCAGATTTTGTCATTAAAAGTAATTATATACATATTCATAGTGTGTGATAAAATTGATACAAATACAATGCTGATGAAAAAAAGAAAGTAAGTATGTAAAAATATATATAATTAAATTACAGAGGAGTTTTAAAACTTATTTAAAAAGAACTGATCTATAGGAAACTGCTTTTAATCTGTAAAACATGTAGTTTAGTCATGTAAAAAAACACCATGCAGTAAACCTGGAAAATGGAAAATCTTGTACGTTTAAAGTGTTAAATGAATAGAGGAGAATTTTCAAGATAAAAGTTCCAAAACCATCACCAAAGTGCATCTAGTACAAAAATAATCTGTTATGTCTAAAAAATGAACAACAACAACAACAAAAAATGTTACTCAAATATTTAAGCGAATCTGGCATGGTTGTGATTTTCTCGACAAAAAAAATCCAAAAACAATATATACTAATATACAATCATGAACACTTACAGTTGAAAGGTTTTTATGTAAAACCTCAGAAAGCACTCAGAAATCACCATTAATCATCAAGCAAAGCTTTAGAGAAGCCTGTGTTCTAACAGCGAGTACAGAGAGGATCACGGGAACGCCTCATGTACGGTTCCCCTCGGGAAAGTACTTATGATGAAGAAAAGGCACTTTAAAGATAATAATGTAAAGTTTATTAGACTAAGAACAAAATGTGCTATTGAGGGCAGAAGTTTGAATCTGCTGCGATCTCTGTGTATAAAACTGAACAGAGAAGACATTTCAAAAAGAAAGCAAAGCAAAAATTTCTTCAAAATCCACTTTGTCTCAAAATGTGAAAGGAAAGGTGTGGTTTTACTGCATATCTATCTATCTATCTATCTATCTATCTATCTATCTACCTTTGGCCAAGTTATATTTGGATATATTTTATATTGCTCCCTAATCATTAATTTCCTTCTATTTATTTTGACTATTAAGTTAAGTAAAGTTGATTACTGTAATATCTATCTATCTATCTATCTATCTATCTATCTATCTATCTATCTATCTTTTTTCTGGAAGTATTGTTTGACATTAACTAGCTGTTTCATGTTTAGCTCTATCTAGATCGCTAGTTTGGTTTGGTCGTGTTCTCTAATATTATCTATCTATCCATATATCTACTCTTGTTTGGTTATGTTTTCTCTTGACATTTCTTCATCTGCTTAAGGCTTGTTTTCTCATAATTCACCTCTCAAACTGTTTGTTTGTTTATCTAGCCTGCTTTGGTTGTTTATATTCTTCAATATTTGCCACCTGTTTATTTATTTATTTATTCATTTCAGACAAAAATTTACTTTTGAAATGATGTCATTTTGTTTGCATTTTTCTTTTTCAAAGTCATTATGGGAAAATGTTTCATTCCGGGGTGTGCTAACTTTTGCACTCGGCCGTATGAACATGCGGCTGCGTTCTTAGAGCCGAGGCGTTGTGAGCGCTTTAACGTCCTCGTGGCATGTTAATGAGTCGTCGTACAAGCGGCTCCGCTGACGAGGCCGGTAATAAAAGCCGGATTGACTGTTTCCAGGATGTGGGAAAGAAAAAGAAAAGAAGAAGAAGACAAAAAAAAAACTCCTCTCAACATTCTGTATGAGACGAGTGTGGAAGAAAAGCGCAGCAGTCAGGAAACGTGAGCATTGTGTCGGTTCTTATACGTGCGGAGTCAGAAAGCGGTGTGGAGAAAGTCCACCTGTCCTGTGTGCCGTGTTCGGGGGGGGGGACGGACGTCTGAATGCCTCATCTCCATTTCCTTTATTGAGTCGGCCGTGTTAGGAAACGACGGCCAGTGTGTGAGCGTATGGCTGCCTCGCTCGCTGACTCCTGTCTACAGACGTGTGTGAGTGTGTGAGAGAGAGACAGAGATAAAGAAAGAGAGAGAGAGAGAGAGACTCCAGATGAAGGTCAAAACCTCCTGTCATGGCCGCAGGTGTTTCACTTTTCCAGCAAAGCACACTTGCCAGCTCTGCTTCCCTCTCCATCTTTCTCTCTGTCACTCACACACACACCGTTTAACACTCTCACACACGCATCCCACCTCAGATTTCAAAGTCTAGCAAAGTACAAAAACATCATCTTACTCTTACACACACACACACACACACACAACAAATGGTTAGCAGGAAATTTGCGCTATTTAGCATGTGTTCAGTTTTGTGTGTTTACAAATAAATAAATTAATCATAATAAAAATTCAATACACTTTTTATTATGCCCTCTCAGTCCACTGAGAATGTTTCTTTGTATTATAAAATGTCTTGCTGTTTAAAAGTTCACTGGATCTTTTAGATGTTGTGCGATCAACAAGCTAACCATACAGTATATTAGGTTAACCGCTCAGTATTGCGACATCATAGGAAAATAATCAACAACAAAATGGGGCGATGATGTATAAAGATATAAAAAGTATAATCCAGTGGTATTTCAGCTGGAGCAAAAATATAAAAAATATGGGACCTTTAATGTTTAATCTTGTTTGCTACACAGGTTTTCACTTCAATTACAGCACTTACATTCAATTCTTATTTAATATATATATATATATATATATTTAAAAAAACATAAAACTTACCATTATAGCTTATCTTTAATACTGGAGACTTCTTCCATAAATGGTAAATGGAATCACTGGCAATCTTTAAGAGGCGATCTATCTGTTTCTTTGATATTTGGGTAAAAAAAACTAAAACATTCCCAGCAGTGTGTGGCTGATGGTACTTAGTTAGTAACCTAGTAACCAGTGTAAGGACCTATCCAATGACGGAAACTTCAAAGCACTTTTGTAATTGGCTCTGGACAGTACCATCTGGCTAACGCCTTAATGTAAATGTAAATAACCGTCTCCTTAAATATTAAACATATATACATAGCCATGTCTTTCAAACCGCTTTCTGACGAATACCATGCTAGGAGACTGCTAGGAGAAATCGAAATATTTCTAATAACAATCCGCATGTTAAAAAGCTGTTTCGCAGAACGGTGTAAGTTTTTTTTGTTTGTTTGTTTGTTTGTTTTTTAACTTTACGTTTACATAATGAGCAATCTCCTCATGATCTCCTCCTAACCCTGAACCTTCATGCTCATCTCGTCTGTTTATTCAACAACGCTGCCGCGTGGTTATAAATAGCGCTGCGTTTGATCACCGTGATGGCGCTACGGAATGAAATCCCTCGTTTTGCGTCTCTCCGAGCGCTCGCCTTTTGATCGCTCCGAATCAGGTGAGCGAGGAAACGGGAAGGGAATTGCCCATTAAAGGCCACGTCTTGTCAGATAGCTCTATGTTTCAGGTGTTTGACACGCAGTAAACACTGTCAGAGGGAAACCGGTTTAGAATAGACGATGGGAAAGTTGCAGTAAACTGTCCTCGTGGACATGGAGTTCTGTCAGAGTGAGTGCACGCGTGTGTGAGTGTGTGTTTGGAGTGAGCGCTGACACATATTCTGTATACTTCTGAGTACCTGAGTAGGCATGTGCCAGGAATGTGTTTCTGTGACAAGAACATGCTTTTGGACAAATGTTAGACAAATGCTGTCTCGCTCCTGAGTTCTGGATTCTGATTGGTCAGAAGGTGCCGAGAGACGTGCGCCTTTATGTTAAAGTGTTGGCTGTGATACGTTATCGTTTCTATGGTAACAGCTCGTTCACTGTGTGATGATGTTTGATTGATGTTCTATGGAAGGAGTCTCCAGTGCAGGGCTTTGTTTGAATCCTGAGGATGCTGCAGTCATCTGTGGCTGTGCACTCTAGGTGGGAGGAGCTTAATCTGTCTCTCCTGTTAATCAGAGTGATACTAGCCATAGGGCTTATGTATGTATGTATGTATGTATGTATGCAAAAGAGGGCAGATAGCACTTTCCTCCAAGTGTGATTCAGGGGAAGTTAGAGTTTTCCAACAACTTCAGTGTAGATTTTACTCTTTTGTGTTTTCTTGGTAATGTGACAAGTAACAAGAAACAGAAAAAAAGGAAGGACTGTTAACATAAGAAGGTAAGGACTGGTGCTAACTTGTTTGATTGATGTTCCACAGCATTAAACGTAACTATAAATGGATGAAAAGTGCTACTTCTCACGTACTTGTGATATAAGACGAATAAAACACGTGCTTTCATTAAGTCACGCTGCTGTGTCTCATTCCGTACTTATTTATCGAGCTCTACAGGAAGTCAACCTGGGGGCTTAGAACATGTTGTCAATTTTCTTTTACTAAGAAACTCTGTGATCAAAGTGAACTAAGTGAAAGTGAGCAGAAGAGAGTGGCGTAGACTCTCTCCTCATCTGACTCCCTTATAAAAGGCTGGCCGATTGGGATAACCCCTCCCCCCTCACCCGACACAAAACCTCCCCACTGAGCTATTTCACCCGGCTCCCTAAACGCTTCCTGGAATGCAGGGTCGGAAACGGACCGAGGGACACTAGTGGAGGAGAAAAAAGGACAACATCAGGCCGATTTCATACCGGTGCTTGGACGGCCAGAGCTCCTCATCACGCACGACAGATCAAACAGATGTTCGAGTTGAGCGCATACGGTTTAATCTCGTTAGAATACAAGTTAACGCTGTAGAGAAGGAAAGAGGAAAGTAAGGATGAGCCCACTGACTTTCACCTTTCTGCAGCTCAACAACATTTGTGTCACAAATTTATTTTACAATATTATCCATGTCACACACACACACACACACACACACACACACACACAGCAAAACACATGATACATTTTGTATTACCATGAAACAAAATGGCAGCCAGATGTTTTATGACTCAACACCAAACTATTGATCTGAACACCATCCTGATTCACGCAAAACTAGTGCAAGAGACGTCTCAATTACTCCTCACACCTGCAGCTCGCTCTTGCTAAACTAGACGACTTCACAATTCTTGCATCATGTTCACTAATTTGCAGATGGAGTGTGAGTTGCGCTCTTGCTGAGATGCAGCACATCCTAATTTGCTCATCTAGGCCTCTACTTCAGACTTTTAGACCTCTAGTTTAGACATCTAGTACTTTTAAAGTCTAGTCTACTCCACTGGTTAGGATGAGAGCTAGGATGTCTGGAACACTGGGTTTGACAGCTAATCCTATTTTAAACACTACTACACTAATTCAGAGTATGTGACTCCGATTTTAGTTTACTGTTCTACTACTTTTGTAGTCTAAAGCTAGAGGTAGAGACATCTGTATTGGAGGATTAAGTGTATAAACAGAAACGAAAAAGCATTAAAAGTAATGGGCAAAACATCCAAACCACCAGAACAAGCTTTCTTAAAGCAGTAGACATGCAAACTGGTCGTCCACAATCCTGACAAAACATTCTAACAAGATATATAAAGATATTTAAGCAAGAAAACACCTCAGCTAGCAATCAAACTATTTGAAATAAGTGGCAAAAATAGTGAATTGAATGAGGAAACTAACTAGAACTTGAGGTCTAAACAGATTTAAATAACTAGTCCCTCAGTTTATATATCTAGTCCTCTATTTTGGGTAACTAGTCTGTTCATTTAAATATCTAGTGCAAACTATATGTTGACACTAGAGAACTAATTATCTACTATAGGACTAGATTCCCAAACTGATACACTATTCTGTCTAGGTAGGGCACTAGATATGATAAATCAGACACTATATGTCTAAATATATATGTCAATAGTATATTTAACTAAACTAGAGGAAATAAATATAGAAACTAAGGGACTATATATCTGTATTTGGTACCTTATTTTCCATAAGTAGTTTGCTAATAGAACTTGAACTACATGTTTAGTCTACAGGGCTAGTTATGTAAACTAGAGGACTAGCAATTTAAAACTAAGAGACGAGGCACCTATACTGCAGAACGTAATCTCTAAACTAGAGCACTAGTTATATAAACTAGAGGATGAGTTCTATAAATTAGAGGACCAGTTATATAAAGTAAGAGACCAGATATCTAAACTAGAGAACTGGTTATAGGAAGTAAGGAACTTGATTTCTAAACTAGAGGTATAGTTATATAAATTATAGGACTAGTTAGAGGACTGGTTATATAAAGTATGGGACCTGATAACTAAACTAAGTAACTAGTTATCTAAATTAGAAGACTGTTTATGTAAAGTGAGGGACCAGATTTCTAGACTATATAACTAATTATCTAAACTAGATGACTGGTTATATAAAGTAAGGAACTTGATTGCTAAACTAGAGGTCTAGGTATTTAAATTATAGAACTAGTTTGTTATGTAAATTACAATTGCTTATATATTATTATTATATATATATATATATTGCTTATATAAAGTAAGGGCCCAGATATCTAAACTAGAAGACTAGTTACCTAAATTAGAGGATTGGTTATATAAAGTAAGGGACTCGATAACTTAACTAGAAAACTAACCCTAACCCTTGTTATCTAAATTAGAGGACTGTTTATATAAAGAAAGGGACCTGATATCTAAACTGCAAAACTTGATATCTGATCTAGAGAACTATTATCTAAACTAAGGTACCAGAGAACTAGAGGACTAGTTATCCAAAGTAAGGGACTAGATGTCTAAACTGAAGGACTGGAGATATCAACCTGATCACAAGACATGTTAACAGTGTGTTATGTTGCTGTTTTTATGTCTCCCTTTCTCTTACCCACAAACACACACATACACACACACACACACACACACACACACACACCATGGGGAGGAGGCGGGGTTTTTAACGAGTGGGAAAAGCTCCAGTGCTCGTGTCAGTGACCTCCAGTGAAACCACAGCAGGGCTCTGACAACCAAAGGAAATGAGACTCTGTGCATGTGTGTGTGTGTGTGTGTGTGTGTTTGTCTGTGTGTGTCTACTAAGCACCTTGGCAACTCTTGATCTCCCATGTATGAGACTCCTAAGAAGTCGACTTGGTGCGGTGGACAAAAGAAAGCAGATTCATTGTGGAGAAGATCCTTTCTATCCACACACACACACACACACACACACACACACACACACAAACGTTAATAATACAATACACACAGTACATAGGGTCTTTAACGTGATACACTATGACTAAAAAACACTCCATGTCCTGCTGTTCTAGAGAAATATTCAACAAGGGACGGTGTGATGAAGCAGGGTTGATTTATTTCCTGTAACAGGATGTTCCACAGTGGTTTACTTCTTTTATCAACTGGTATATGATTACGTTAGCGGTGACACTGGTGTTTACTATATATTATGTTTGTTATGTTCCTGTAACGGCATAACATGGAGATGGAGACGCTTATTTTATTCCTTTATATCTAGCAGACGCAGTGTCTCCCACCTCAGAGAGATGTTTAACTAACACTCTCATCACCTTATAATGTAAAGATTCAATGCTAATCATGTCGTCATTGTATGTCATTCACAAGGGGTAGTACTTTTCAGCAAATTTGAATTTAACATAAAAACATGCGCGTGCGTCCTCTTGTTACATGCAATTCAATGTGTGTTGTGTGTTTCTAGACCTGAGCTGTCAATCAAACTTCAGTTACACACCCAGTGGGGGACACGGTGTACAGAAAACGTCTATCACGTCTCGTAGCTGCAGTGTGCACTTATTTACCAGCCTTGCGCCTGTCCCAGACAGATGGGTCGAAGGAGTATGGCTGACTGACAAAGAGCAGTGCTCAGTTAATTAGACGTTAATGAGAAAGTGGGCGGAGCCTGTACCGAGCGTGAAATTAAAGACGTGTAACCCTGGTGAAAATCTTCACACAGAATAAGGCCGTTAATTCAAATGTAAGAAAACAGATCCGTTTTAGGTAGCAGTGCTCCAACATTAAAACTCAAGCGACATCGAGAGCCGAGATAGCGTCAAGCTAAGACTGACAGCGCCATTACAAAGAAGCCGCTCAGCCACATAAAGCCCGGCATATCCTCTGTTATTCGGGTGCTAATCAAAAATCGCACCTCGAGCGAAATGTTGGAAGGAGCGAGAAACATGTTTGTCGCGAGCGTATTTGTACATGCTTAGAAAAAGTGTTTTACGGTGTTATCAGGACAGCGCTATTTTACTCGCTTTCCTCCATTATTTCTCTGTTTTTTATGACCCGAAAGCGGGTCGGACCGAAAGCTCACATAGTTTTGGCTAAGCATTTTGTTGAGGAATGAAATCAGAAAATCTTCCTAGGCTTTTTCGCTTACATTCGATGAAGTTCGACGCACTGCATTGTACAAAGGATATATTCAAAATAGAAAGCTTATGATGTGGCAGAAATGTCTTATTACATTCCCTGAAGATAATTTCACAACACACAATATGTACAATGTGTCTGCAGTTAGATTTTTAACGTGGAGAAAAATAAAGCAGAATAACGGACTGACGGAACGAAGCGATCACAAAAAAGCATATTTTGCCTTCATGTTGCCGCTTTTTATGTTACCTGGCCTTATGTACAGAACAAACATGTTATATACTGTACAAATTCCTAATATGAATGTACTATACCCTTAATGAATGAACAGAGACAAGGCTGAGTCATTTGAATATTCTACACAAATATAGCGCAGGAATTAGAACGCATTGCTTACATTATATGCTGTACGTTCACAGTTCAATGAAAGTAATAATGAACAATAATAATAAAAATAAAATTTGCAAGCACCTTTTTTGTTGGTCTATGGCACAATGTCTATATATCTCCCTAACTAACTGAGTGGAAGATGGAGGAAAAGCGAAAAATGGAGAAATAGAGAAATGGACGAATGCAAATCACAAGCTGGACCAAAAATGAAGCTAAAATGAAGGCGTTATTATGCATGTAGTGTACACCAATCCTGCGTTTCTCTGCACATTTAAATAAACAGGTGCTTAGACAAACCTCATGCAGTCACGGCTACAAATTCAACCAAAAATCAAAGCTCTACTCTGCCTTATGGGATTGAGGGAATGGAAAATGAAGGAGGGGCTCACACGTTACATATTAATTTGAATTCTAAGTTTTAGCTCTGTAATCAGCTAAAAAAAATAAATGCTTCACGCAGTAACATAGTGTGCTCAAGTGTCCAAAAGTCTTATGGGCACGTTTCTAAGCTCATTAACAATCTCAATGTCATTTATTATACATAAAACAAAACAGAAAATGATAAAACAACTAGAAAAAATGGAAAATGGAAAGGAATGGAAGCTGCAGTGTGTTGATGACAAATTATTACTAAAATTACAAATCATCACAAAGCCAGCTCATGTACTAGTTGTTGCTTTTTAAAAAAAAAAATCATCTTTGTAATATTGGTCTTTAGAATTCATAATATGTAAAATATGTAAATAGTTAGCAAACTGGTTCAGATTAAATGAATACAAAACAAATACTAATAAAAATCCAGAGATCACACCTTTGAAAAGGTCCCGAAAAAAAATTCAATTGATTTTCACACAACAAATATAAAACATGAGTTTAGGAAAGATGAAGAAAAAGACAAAATTGTAAGATTTGTACAGCAAGCAGGTACAAACCTGGGAAAAAAAAAAAAAATTTCAACAAGATATTTAGATTTTCTACTTATTTAGATTTAGATTTCATATAAGCAACAGACCAGAAACTAGCACCTGGGTGTCGAGCAAAAAGGAGACATGCTTGATTTATTTGAAGTATCTGACATAAAATTGTGTCTGAAAGAAAAAATAAAAAGGAGGATTTGGAAGAGTGAGTTTCAGAAAAGAAACTGATTACGTGAACGGTAAACCAGATACAATCATAATATCAGTCGTCATGCTAGCTGTTAAGTCGATTTGAATGAAAATCTGGGATTGGTACTGAGACAGAGATGATGAAAAATGATGAAGGAAAGGAGAAATGGTTGCTAATCAAGGATATCGGGGGATATTTACCTCAGACAATTAGAATGCTAGCAACTAGCAGATAGATCTACAGTGAGAGGAGATGTATTTGAGCTGTTTATGCTTTACATATAAAAATGTGTGAGGAAAGATGAACAAAAGATGGAAGAATTAAATCAGTAGGTTTGATAAAAAACAAACCAACAAACGAAACACAATCATGAAGCGGCCAAAACACCAGCAGTTGGTAACTAGGGCTTTAATTTAGCAATAAATAAATAAATAAATAAAAAATAAATGCCATTTTTAGTTCATTTAAATAAAGCTGTGGGATTGTTATGTAGAGAGAAAGAGCATGAGGTGAATAATGATAGAGGAAAAGAGAAAGGGGGAAAAACTCTTGATAATTAAGGATATTTGAGACATTGACCTCACACAATGAAAATATCAACGTAAATGCTAACAGCTAGTGCCTGGGTCTACAGCTATAGCAGATCTATTTGATTTACTGTTGCGAATATACAACTATGACAAGGAAAAGTGGGTTTCCCAAAAGCATGTCCCAGAAAACAATATTACCAATATCAACCAAAATGCTAGCTATTTAATCTAGAGAGCTGGTAGACCACCCTTTTAGTACTTTTAAATGAAAATGTGTGATTGATACAGAGAGAGAGAGAGAGAGAGATGGAGGAAATGAAGAAATTGAAAAATGCTGGCTAATCCATGATATTTTATATATTTACCTCACATATTTAAAATAGAATTATAATTCTATGATTTAATGATTAGATCTATAGCTCAAAGAGACATTTGACTTTAGGAAACAGTAAATGTTAAAAAAAAAAAAAAAAAAAAAGGAAATGATTCAAAAGCAGGTCTCAGAAATCCTGAAACATGCTAGCAATTAGTAACTAGCAGTATAGTCTAGAGACTTATTTAGGCAAGTTGACTTATTTAATTCACTTCATTAAAACTGTGTGATTCAATACAGAGAGAGAGAGAGAGAGAGAGAGATGGGGAAATTATAAAGGAAATGGGAAATGGTTGCTAATCAAATATTTTTTATCACACACATTCAAAACAGTAGCACATAGCAAACTGGGCCTATAGCAAAAACGACATTTTAAAACAAATTTAATTGGTAAATGCAGTAAAAGTGATGGAGGAATTAAGAAAAATGATGGAGAAATGAGAAAATGCGGTTTTGTAAAACTTGTGATTGTGTGTACAGCAGACGCAAATGAAAATGACAGTCAAAAATGATAGCACTTACTAACTAGTGCCTTGATCTGGAGAAAAAAATGAACTATTTGGTTTCTTCATGTACTTAAAAAAAAAAAACATTATATCAATGAAAATGCTAGTAATTAGTAACTAGTGCTTTGGTCTACAGCGTTAAGCACTAAGCTAATACCTCAGTGGGTTTACACGCCGCCTTTTGTTTGGACCTCAAAGCACTTAATCTAAATATCGGAGGCTGACTAGCATTCCTCAGGGTCGGATCGGCTTACAACTAGAAATCATGTTTAGGACTGCTTTTAATGTTTTAAATACAATACAAACAGCATGGTTATAAGACCTATATCTTAACCTTAGCAGGTAGCAGCTAACCATTGTTATAATAGCAACTTCATGTGTCTAACACATTTAACTAGACAGTGAAAGCTTGGGATCACTAAGGAGGGGAGGAAAAATAGACGCCCATCACATTGCAATTGTCTAAAATTCATACGAAATTAAAAGGTGAAACAAAAAACAACAAAAAAAAAAAAACATTGGCACAATCTCAATCCAAACACTGGCGACTTATAGCACAATATATCTGATTTGTTTGAGGTGAATCTGGCATTGTAAAAAAAATAAATAAATAAAAATGGAAGACGAAAAGAAAGATGGAGAGGTGGGGATGGGAAATGGTGGAGTGGGTGGAGCGAGGGAGTGTTGCATTGCGGCTGCCATTTTCTCACCTCTCTGTTGAAAAAAAATGCTAGTTCGAGATGGATTGATCTGAAATCGAATGGCTGGAAGAATGAGGTGATTCTAAACCTGAAGAGAGACGGTTTGGGAATGAACGCTGGGACCAAATAACGAGGCCCACCTTCAGAAACCACGGGTACTCTGTGTACTATGTACGGAACTGACAAACTCATAAAAATTCCACCAAACATAAAAGTGTTTTAAAAAGCAATGCTAATATTCACCATCTAGCATCTGACACTGATTTGCTTTGTGCTGATTTATGTTTTTGGGAAACTTTTATTCATTTTATTGCAAAGATTTGTTTAACTGTTACAAAAAGCTCCTCAAAATTGAATTGGAAAATTAAGATGAAATTTTATGCATTTACATTGTTTGTTTGGTTGTTTTTTTTCCTCCTGATTCTTAATTTAAGATTTGGAATTTAAATCAGGGCCTGAATTAGAAAATTATGCATAATTAGAAAAATATAATCAAAACACATGCTAGATCACTATGAACTTTGTCTAAATAACAATATTTTAAAATTCACCAATCAGGATTTTTGGGATTCTCAGTATTATAAGTGCATTAAACCATTTAAAGCACTGAATATG